>SZWC01026935.1:0-12683 GCA_023375785.1 Penium margaritaceum
TGTAAGTGTGTATAAGTGCGTGTAAGTGCATGTAAGTGTGTGTAAGTGCATGTAAGTGCATATAAGTGTGTGTAAGTACGTGTAAGTGGATATAAGTGCTTGTAAGTGCGTGTAAGTGCGTGTAAGTGTGTGTAAGTGCGTGTAAGTACGTGTAAGTACGTGTAAGTGCGTGTAAGTATGTGTAAGTGCGTGTAAGTGCGTGTAAGTATGTGTAAGTGCATGTAAGTACGTGTAAGTGCGCATAACTGCATGTAAGTGCGTGTAAGTATGTGTAAGTGCAGGTAAGTGCGTGTAACTGCGTGTACGTGCGTGTAACTGCGTGTAAGTGTGTGTAAGTGCGTGTAAGTGTGTGTAAGTACGTATAAGTGCGTGTAAGTGCGTGTAAGTGCGTGTAAGTACGTGTAAGCGCATATAAGTATTTGTAAGTGCGTGTAAGTACGTGTAAGTGCGTGTAAGTGCGTGTAAGTTCGTATAAGTGCGTGTAAGTGCGTGTAAGTGCAATTAACTGTGTGTAATTGCATGTAAGTACGTGTAAGTGCGTGTAAGTGTGTAAAAGTGTGTGTAAGTGTGTGCAAGTGCGTATAAGTGTGTGTAAGTATGTATAAGTGCGTGTAAGTGTGTGTAAGTACGAGTAAGTGCGTGCAAGTGCGTGTAAGTGCGTAAAAGTGCGTAAAAGTGCGTGTAAGTGCGTGTAAGTGCGTGTAAGTGCGTGTAAGTGCGTGTAAGTGCGTGTAAGTGCGTGTAAGTGCCTGTAAGTGCGTGTAAGTGTGTGTAAGTGCGTGTCAGTGCGTGTAAGTGTGTGTAAGTGCGTCTAAGTGCGTGTAAGTATGTGTAAGTGTGTGTAAGTGTGTATAAGTACGTGTAAGTATGTGTAAGTATGTGTAAGTGCGTATAAGTACGTATAAGTGTGTGTAAGTACGTGTAAGTATGTGTAAGTATGTGTAAGTGCGTATAAGTACGTATAAGTGTGTGTAAGTACGTGTAAGTATGTGTAAGTATGTGTAAGTGCGTATAAGTACGTATAAGTGTGTGTAAGTACGTGTAAGTATGTGTAAGTATGTGTAAGTGCGTATAAGTACGTATAAGTGTGTGTAAGTACGTGTAAGTATGTGTAAGTATGTGTAAGTGCGTATAAGTACGTATAAGTGTGTGTAAGTACGTGTAAGTATGTGTAAGTATGTGTAAGTGCGTATAAGTACGTATAAGTGTGTGTAAGTACGTGTAAGTATGTGTAAGTATGTGTAAGTGCGTATAAGTACGTATAAGTGTGTGTAAGTACGTGTAAGTATGTGTAAGTATGTGTAAGTGCGTATAAGTACGTATAAGTGTGTGTAAGTACGTGTAAGTATGTGTAAGTATGTGTAAGTGCGTATAAGTACGTATAAGTGTGTGTAAGTACGTGTAAGTATGTGTAAGTATGTGTAAGTGCGTATAAGTACGTATAAGTGTGTGTAAGTACGTGTAAGTATGTGTAAGTATGTGTAAGTGCGTATAAGTACGTATAAGTGTGTGTAAGTACGTGTAAGTATGTGTAAGTATGTGTAAGTGCGTATAAGTACGTATAAGTGTGTGTAAGTACGTGTAAGTATGTGTAAGTATGTGTAAGTGCGTATAAGTACGTATAAGTGTGTGTAAGTACGTGTAAGTATGTGTAAGTATGTGTAAGTGCGTATAAGTACGTATAAGTGTGTGTAAGTACGTGTAAGTATGTGTAAGTATGTGTAAGTGCGTATAAGTACGTATAAGTGTGTGTAAGTACGTGTAAGTATGTGTAAGTATGTGTAAGTGCGTATAAGTACGTATAAGTGTGTGTAAGTACGTGTAAGTATGTGTAAGTATGTGTAAGTGCGTATAAGTACGTATAAGTGTGTGTAAGTACGTGTAAGTATGTGTAAGTATGTGTAAGTGCGTATAAGTACGTATAAGTGTGTGTAAGTACGTGTAAGTATGTGTAAGTATGTGTAAGTGCGTATAAGTACGTATAAGTGTGTGTAAGTACGTGTAAGTATGTGTAAGTATGTGTAAGTGCGTATAAGTACGTATAAGTGTGTGTAAGTACGTGTAAGTATGTGTAAGTATGTGTAAGTGCGTATAAGTACGTATAAGTGTGTGTAAGTACGTGTAAGTATGTGTAAGTATGTGTAAGTGCGTATAAGTACGTATAAGTGTGTGTAAGTACGTGTAAGTATGTGTAAGTATGTGTAAGTGCGTATAAGTACGTATAAGTGTGTGTAAGTACGTGTAAGTATGTGTAAGTATGTGTAAGTGCGTATAAGTACGTATAAGTGTGTGTAAGTACGTGTAAGTATGTGTAAGTATGTGTAAGTGCGTATAAGTACGTATAAGTGTGTGTAAGTACGTGTAAGTATGTGTAAGTATGTGTAAGTGCGTATAAGTACGTATAAGTGTGTGTAAGTACGTGTAAGTATGTGTAAGTATGTGTAAGTGCGTATAAGTACGTATAAGTGTGTGTAAGTACGTGTAAGTATGTGTAAGTATGTGTAAGTGCGTATAAGTACGTATAAGTGTGTGTAAGTACGTGTAAGTATGTGTAAGTATGTGTAAGTGCGTATAAGTACGTATAAGTGTGTGTAAGTACGTGTAAGTATGTGTAAGTATGTGTAAGTGCGTATAAGTACGTATAAGTGTGTGTAAGTACGTGTAAGTATGTGTAAGTATGTGTAAGTGCGTATAAGTACGTATAAGTGTGTGTAAGTACGTGTAAGTATGTGTAAGTATGTGTAAGTGCGTATAAGTACGTATAAGTGTGTGTAAGTACGTGTAAGTATGTGTAAGTATGTGTAAGTGCGTATAAGTACGTATAAGTGTGTGTAAGTACGTGTAAGTATGTGTAAGTATGTGTAAGTGCGTATAAGTACGTATAAGTGTGTGTAAGTACGTGTAAGTATGTGTAAGTATGTGTAAGTGCGTATAAGTACGTATAAGTGTGTGTAAGTACGTGTAAGTATGTGTAAGTATGTGTAAGTGCGTATAAGTACGTATAAGTGTGTGTAAGTACGTGTAAGTATGTGTAAGTATGTGTAAGTGCGTATAAGTACGTATAAGTGTGTGTAAGTACGTGTAAGTATGTGTAAGTATGTGTAAGTGCGTATAAGTACGTATAAGTGTGTGTAAGTACGTGTAAGTATGTGTAAGTATGTGTAAGTGCGTATAAGTACGTATAAGTGTGTGTAAGTACGTGTAAGTATGTGTAAGTATGTGTAAGTGCGTATAAGTACGTATAAGTGTGTGTAAGTACGTGTAAGTATGTGTAAGTATGTGTAAGTGCGTATAAGTACGTATAAGTGTGTGTAAGTACGTGTAAGTATGTGTAAGTATGTGTAAGTGCGTATAAGTACGTATAAGTGTGTGTAAGTACGTGTAAGTATGTGTAAGTATGTGTAAGTGCGTATAAGTACGTATAAGTGTGTGTAAGTACGTGTAAGTATGTGTAAGTATGTGTAAGTGCGTATAAGTACGTATAAGTGTGTGTAAGTACGTGTAAGTATGTGTAAGTATGTGTAAGTGCGTATAAGTACGTATAAGTGTGTGTAAGTACGTGTAAGTATGTGTAAGTATGTGTAAGTGCGTATAAGTACGTATAAGTGTGTGTAAGTACGTGTAAGTATGTGTAAGTATGTGTAAGTGCGTATAAGTACGTATAAGTGTGTGTAAGTACGTGTAAGTATGTGTAAGTATGTGTAAGTGCGTATAAGTACGTATAAGTGTGTGTAAGTACGTGTAAGTATGTGTAAGTATGTGTAAGTGCGTATAAGTACGTATAAGTGTGTGTAAGTACGTGTAAGTATGTGTAAGTATGTGTAAGTGCGTATAAGTACGTATAAGTGTGTGTAAGTACGTGTAAGTATGTGTAAGTATGTGTAAGTGCGTATAAGTACGTATAAGTGTGTGTAAGTACGTGTAAGTATGTGTAAGTATGTGTAAGTGCGTATAAGTACGTATAAGTGTGTGTAAGTACGTGTAAGTATGTGTAAGTATGTGTAAGTGCGTATAAGTACGTATAAGTGTGTGTAAGTACGTGTAAGTATGTGTAAGTATGTGTAAGTGCGTATAAGTACGTATAAGTGTGTGTAAGTACGTGTAAGTATGTGTAAGTATGTGTAAGTGCGTATAAGTACGTATAAGTGTGTGTAAGTACGTGTAAGTATGTGTAAGTATGTGTAAGTGCGTATAAGTACGTATAAGTGTGTGTAAGTACGTGTAAGTATGTGTAAGTATGTGTAAGTGCGTATAAGTACGTATAAGTGTGTGTAAGTACGTGTAAGTATGTGTAAGTATGTGTAAGTGCGTATAAGTACGTATAAGTGTGTGTAAGTACGTGTAAGTATGTGTAAGTATGTGTAAGTGCGTATAAGTACGTATAAGTGTGTGTAAGTACGTGTAAGTATGTGTAAGTATGTGTAAGTGCGTATAAGTACGTATAAGTGTGTGTAAGTACGTGTAAGTATGTGTAAGTATGTGTAAGTGCGTATAAGTACGTATAAGTGTGTGTAAGTACGTGTAAGTATGTGTAAGTATGTGTAAGTGCGTATAAGTACGTATAAGTGTGTGTAAGTACGTGTAAGTATGTGTAAGTATGTGTAAGTGCGTATAAGTACGTATAAGTGTGTGTAAGTACGTGTAAGTATGTGTAAGTATGTGTAAGTGCGTATAAGTACGTATAAGTGTGTGTAAGTACGTGTAAGTATGTGTAAGTATGTGTAAGTGCGTATAAGTACGTATAAGTGTGTGTAAGTACGTGTAAGTATGTGTAAGTATGTGTAAGTGCGTATAAGTACGTATAAGTGTGTGTAAGTACGTGTAAGTATGTGTAAGTATGTGTAAGTGCGTATAAGTACGTATAAGTGTGTGTAAGTACGTGTAAGTATGTGTAAGTATGTGTAAGTGCGTATAAGTACGTATAAGTGTGTGTAAGTACGTGTAAGTATGTGTAAGTATGTGTAAGTGCGTATAAGTACGTATAAGTGTGTGTAAGTACGTGTAAGTATGTGTAAGTATGTGTAAGTGCGTATAAGTACGTATAAGTGTGTGTAAGTACGTGTAAGTGCGTGTAAGTGCGTGTTAGTGCGTGTAAGTGTGTGTAAGTGCATGTAAGTACGTGTAAGTGCGTATAAGTGCGTGTAAGTGCGTGTAAGTGCGTGTAAGTGTGTGTAAGTGCATCTCAGTGCGTGTAAGTATGTGTAAGTGCGTGTAAGTGTGTGTAAGTATGTGTAAGTACGTGTAGGTGTGTAAGTCCGTATAAGTGTGCGAAAGTACGTGTAAGTACGTGTAAGTGCGTGTAAGTGTGTGTAAGTGTGTGTAAGCGTGTGTAAGTCCGTGTAAGTGTGTGTAAGTGCGTGTAAGTGTGTGTCAGCGCGTGTAAGTGTATATAAGTGCGTGTAATTGCATGTAAGTATGTGTAAGCACGTGTAAGTGCGTGTAACTGCGTGTAAGTGTGTGTAAGTGCGTGTAAGTGCATGTAAGTACGTGTAAGTGCGTGTAAGTGTATGTAAGTGCGTGTACGTACGTGCAAGTGCGTGTAAGTGCGTGTAAGTGCATGTAAGTGCGTGTAAGTATGTGTAAGTGTATGTTAGTGCGTGTAAGAACGTGTAACTGTGTGTAAGTGTGTGTAAGTGAGTGTAAGTATGTGTAAGTGTGTTTAAGTGTGTACAAGTGCATGTAAGTGCGGATAAGTGCATGTAAGTGCATGTAAGTGCATGTAAGTACGTGTAAGTGCGTGTAATTGCGTGTAAGTGCGTGTAAGGATATGTAAGTGCGTGTAAGTACGTATAAGTGCTTGTAAGTATGTGTAAGTGCGTGTAAGTGTATGTAAGTGCTTGTAAATGCGTGTAAGTGCTTGTAACTGCGTGTAAGTGCGTGTAAGTATGCGCGTCTAAGTGCGTGGAAGTGCGTGTAAGTGCTTACACACACGTACACACACTTACACGCACTTACAAGCACTTACACGCACTTACATGCACTTACATGTACTTACACGCACTTACACGCACTAACACGCACTTACACGCACTTACACACACTTACACACACTTACACGCACTTACATGCACTTACACGTACTTACACGCACTTACACGTACTTACACGCACTTACACATACTTACACGCACTTATACGCACTTACACCTACTTACACGCACTTACACGTACTTACACGTACATACACGCACTTATACCCACTTACATGTACTTACACGCACTTACACGCACTTACATGTACTTACACACACTTACACGCACTTACACGCACTTACATGCACATACATGCAATTACGCGCACTTACACGCACTTACATGCACTTACACACACTTACACGTACTTACACACACTTACACGCACTCACACGCACTTACACGCACTTACACGCACTTATACGCACTTACACGCACTTATACCCACCTACACGTACTTATACGCACTTACACGCACTTACATGCACTTACACACACTTACATGCACTTTTGCGCACTTATACGTACTTCCGTGCACTTACACGCACTTACACGCACTTACACACACGTACACGTACTTACATGCACTTACACGTACTTACACGCACTTACACGCACTTATACGCACTTATACCCACTTACACGTACTTACACGTACTTACACGCACTTATATGCACTTACACATACTTTCATGTACTTACACGCACTTATACGCACTTACACACACTTACACACACTTACACTTTCTTACACGCACTTACACACACTTACACGCACTTACGCGCACTTACACGCACGTACACACACTTACACGTACTTACACACACTTACACGCACTTACACACAGTTACATGTACTTACACGCACGTATATGCACTTACATACACTTACACGCACTTACCCGCAGTTACACGCAGTAGCACGCACTTACACGCACTTACACACACTTACACGTACGTATACGCACTTACACGCACTTACACGCACTTACACACACTTACACGCACTTACGCACACTTATACGCACTTACACATACTTACACGTACTTACACGCAGTTACACACACTTACACGTACTTACATGCACTTACATGTACTTACACGCACTTACACGCACTTATATGCACGAATACGTACTTACACACACATACACGCACTTACTCGCACTTACACGCACTTACACACACTTACACGCACTTACTCGCAGTTATACGCACTTACACGCACTTACTCACACTTATACACACTTATACGCACTTACACGCACTTACACGCACTTACACACACTCACATGTACTTACACGCACTTACACGCACTTATACACACTTACACAAACTTACACGCACTTATACCCACTTACACGTACTTACACACACTTACACGCACTTACATGCACTTACACACACTTACATGCACTTATACGCACTTATACGCACTTACACGCACTTACACACACTTACACGTACTTACACGCACTTACACGCAGTTACACGCACGTACATGCACTTACACGCACTTACACGTACTTATACACACTTACACATACTTACACATACTAACACGCACTTATATGCAGTTACATGTACTTGCACGCACGTATACGCACTTAAACACACTTACACACACTTACACGTAGTTACATGCAGTTACACGCACTTACACGCACTTATACGTACTTACACGCACTCACACGCACTTACACGCACTTACACACAGTTATATGCACTTAGACACACTTATACGTACTTACACGCACTTACACGCACTTACACACACTTATACACACTTTCACGCACTTATATGCATGAATACGCACTTATACACACTTACACGCACTTACTCACACTTACACGCACTTACACGCACTTACATGTACTTATACGCACTTACACGCACTTACACACACTTACACGCACTCACACACACTTACACGCACTTATATGTACTTACACGCACTTAGAAGCACTTACACACACTTACACACACTTACACGCACTCACACGTACTTACAAGCACTTACACACACTTACACGCACTTACACGCACTTACACGTACGTATACGTACTTACACAGAATAACATGCACTTACAAGCACTTACAAGAACTTACACGCACTTACACACACTTACACGCAGTTACACGCAGTTACACGCAATTATACATACATACACGCACTGATACGCACTTATACGCACTTACACGTACTTACACATACTTACACGTACTTATATGCACTTACACACAGTTACACGCATTTACATGCACTTACATGCAATTACACGCACTTACACGCAGTTACACACACTTACATGCACATACACGCACTTACGTGTACTTACACGCACTTACACACACTTACACGTACTTACACGCACTTACACCTACTTACACAGTATTCCACGCACTTACACGCACTTACACGTACTTACACGCACTTACATACACTTGCACACACTTGTACCCACTTACACATACTTACACGCACTTACATGCACTTACACGCACTTACATGCACTTACACGCACTTATACGCACTTACATGCACTTACACGCACTTACGCACACTTACACGCACTCACACGTACTTACACGCACAAACACGCACTTACAAGAACTTACATGCACTTACACCCACTTACACGCAGTTACACGCACTTACACATACTTACACGCACTTACCGCACTTACATGCACTTACACGCACTTACACGCACTTACATGCACTTACACACACTTAGACGCACTTACATGTACTTACACGTACTCACACGCACTTACACATACTTACACGCACTTACATGCACTTACACGCACTTACACGCACTTACACGCAGTTATATGCAGTTACACACACTTACATGCACTTACATGCACTTACGCACTTACACGCACTTACACGCACTTACACGTACTTACACGCACTTACACGTACTTACACGCACTTACACGTACTTACACGCACTTATACGCACTTACATGCACTTACACACACTTATACGTACTTATACGCACTTACACGTACTTACACGTACTTGCACACACTTACACACACTTACACGCACTTACACGCACTTACACACACTTACATGCACTTATACGCACTTACACGCAGCTTATTATACTTACACGCACTTACACGCACTTACACAAACTTACGCACACTTACACGCACTTACACATACTTACACGCACTTACAAACACTTACACGTACTTACACATACTTATACGCACTTACACACACTTACACGCACTTACACGCACTTACACGCACTTATACGCACTTACACGTACTTACACACATGTACACGTAGTTACATGTACGTACACACAGTTACACATACTTACACGCACTTACACATACTTACACGTACTTACAAGCACTTATACGCACTTACACACAGTTACACACACTTACACGTACTTACACGCACTTACACGCACTTACACGCACTTATACACACTTACACACACTTACACGTACTTACAGGTACTTACATGCACCTACACGTACTTGCACGCACTTACATATTCTTACACACACTTACAGGCACTTACACGCACTTACACACACTTACACACACTTACATGTACTTACACGCACTTACACGCACTTACGCACACTTACATGGACTTACACACACCTACACGCACTTACACGTACTTACACACACTTATACGCACTTACACACACTTACACGCACTTACACACACTTACACGCACTTAAATGCACTTACACGCACTTACATACACTTACACGCACTTATACGCACTTATACGGACTTACACTCACATACGTGCACTTATACGCACTTACACGCACAAACACGCACTTACATGCACTTACACGCACTTACAGGCACTTACACTCACTTACACGCACTTACACATACTTACACGCACTTACACGTACTTATACGCACGTACACGTACTTGCACGTACTTACACGTACATACACGCACTTACACACAGTTACACGCACTTATACGCACTTATACACACTTGCACACACTTACACGTACTTATACGCACTTACACGCACTTACACATACTTACACGCACTTACACACAGTTGAGTGCACTTACATGCACTTACACGCACTTACACGAACTTACACGTACTTACACGTACTTACACCTACTTGCACGTACTTACACGCACTTACAAACACTTACATGTGCTTACATGCACTTACAAGTACTTACACGTACTTACACACACTTACACGTACTTACACGCATTTATACCCACTTACACACACTTACACGCAGTTACACGCACTTATACGCAGTTGTACGCACTTACAAGCACTTACACGTACTTACACGCAGTTACATGCAGGTACATGCATTTACACGCACTTACATGCACTTACACACACTTACACGCACTTACAAGCACTTACACGCACTCACACGCACTTACACGCACTTACACGCACTTAAACCCACCTACACGTACTTACACGCACTTACATGCACTTACATGTACTTACACACACTTACATGCACTTTTACGCACATGTACGCACTTACGTGCACTTACACGCACTTACATGCACTTACACGCACTTACACGTAATAACATGCACTTACACGTACTTACACGTACTAATACGCACTTATACCCACTTACACATACTTACACGCACTTACACGCACTTATACGCACTTACACACACTTACATACACGTATACTTACTTACACGCACTTACACACACTTACACGCACTTACACGCACTTACACGCACATACACACACTTACACATACTTACACACACTTACACGCACATACACACACTTACACACACTTACACACACTCACACACACTTACACACACTTACACATACTTACACGTACTTACATGCAGTTACACACACTTACACATACTTACATGCACTTACATGTACTTACACGCACTTACACGCACTTATATGCACGAATACGTACTTACACGCACTTACATGCACTTACACGCACTTACTCGCACTTACACACACTTACACACACTTACACGCACTTACACGCACTTATACGCACTTACACGCACTTACACACACTTATACACGCTAATACGCACTTACACGCACTTACACGCACTTACACTCACTACACGTACTTACACGCACTTACACGCACTTAAACACACTTACACACACTTACACGCACTTATACCCACTTACACGTACTTACACACACTTACACGCACTTGTATGCACTTACACACTCTTACATGCACTTATACGTACTTATACGCACTTACATGCACTTACACACACTTACACGTACTTACACGCACTTACACGCACTTACACGCATGTACACGCACTCACACACACTTACACGTACTTATACACACTTACACATACTTACACATACTTACACGCACTTACAAGCAGCTACATGCACTTACACGCACTTATACGCACTTACATACACTTACACGCACCTACACGTAGTTACATGCAGTTACACGCACTTACACGCACTTATACGTACTTATACGCACTTACACACACTTATACGCACTTACACGTATTTAAATGCACTTACACACACTTACACGCACTTACACACACTTACACGCAGTTACACGCAGTCACACACACTTACACATACTTACACACACTTACACACACTTACACGCTCTTACATGCACTTATACGCACGAATACGCACTTATACACACTTACACGTACTTCCTCACACTTACACGCACTTACACGCACTTATACGTACTTATACGCACATACACGCACTTACACACACTTACATGCACTTACATGCACTTACACACACTTATACGTACTTACACGCACTTACAATTACTTACACGCACCTACACACACTTACACGAACTTACACGCACTTACAAGTACTTACACGCACTTACACGCACTTACACCCACTTATACGCATGTATACGTACTTACACGCAATTACACGCACTTACAAGCACTTACAAGAACTTACACGCACTTACACACACTTACACGCAGTTACACGCAGTTACACGCAGTTATACATACTTACACGCACTGATACGCACTTACACGCACTTACACGTACTTACACATACTTACACGCACTTATACGCACTTACACACAGTTACACGCATTTGCTTGCACTTACATGCAATTACACGTACTTACACACAGTTACACACACTTACACGTAATTACACGCACTTGCACACACTTACACGCACTTACACGCACTTACACACACTTACACGAACTTACACGAACTTATATACACTTACACACACTTACACGTACTTACACGCACTTACATGCACTTACACGTACTTACACGCACTTACATGCACTTAAACACACTTACAGGCACTTACACCTACTTGTATACACTTACACACACTTACATGTACTTACACACACTTACACGCACTTACGCACACTTACATGGACGTACACACACCTACACATACTTACACATACTTACACACACTTATACACACTTACACGTACTTACACGTACTTACACGCACTTACAGGCACTTACACGCACTTACACGCACTTACACATACTTACACGCACTTAAACGCACTTACACGCACTTACACGCACGTACATGCACTTATACGCACTTACACGCACTAACACACACTTACATGCACTTACACGCACTTACAGGCACTTACACTCACTAACATGTACTTACACGCACTTACACGCACTTACAC
>SZWC01026935.1:12830-25263 GCA_023375785.1 Penium margaritaceum
CACTTACATGCACTTACACGCACTTACACGCACTTACACGCACTTACACGCACTTACACGCACTTACACATACTTACACGCACTTAAACGCACTTACACGCACTTACACGCACGTACATGCACTTATACGCACTTACACGCACTAACACACACTTACATGCACTTACACGCACTTACAGGCACTTACACTCACTAACATGTACTTACACGCACTTACACGCACTTACACACACTTATACGTACTTACATGCACTTGCACGTACTTACATGTACATACACGCACTTACACACACATACACGCACTTATACGCACTTACACGCACTTGCACACACTTACATGCACTTATATGCACTTACACGCACTTACACGCACTTACACGCACGTACACACAGTTGATTGCACTTACATGCACTTACACGCACTTACACGAACTTACACACACTTACACGTACTTACACGTACTTACACGCACTTACAAAAACTTACATGCGCTTACATACACTTACAGGTACTTACACACACTCACACGCACTTACACATACTTACATGCACTTACACGCACTTACACACACTTACACGCAGTTACACACACTTATACGCAGTTATATGCACTTACACGCACTAACACGCACTTACACGTACTTACGTGCAGTTACGCGCTCTTACACGCACTTACATGCACTTACACACACTTACACACACTTAAAAGCACTTACACGCACTCACACGCACTTACACGCACTTACATGCACTTATACGTACTTACACGCACTTAAACCCACCTACACATACTTACACGCACTTACACACACTTACATGCACTTACACACACTTACATGCACTTACAGGCACTTATACGCACTTACATGCATGAACACGCACTCACACACACTTACACGCACTTACACGTACTTACATGCACTTACACACACTTACACGCACTTACATGCACTTATACGCACTTATACCCACTTACACGTACTGACACACACTTACACGCACTTATATGCTCTTACACACACTTACATGTACTTACACGCACTTATACGCACTTACACGCACTTACACACACTTACACTTACTTACACGCACTTACACACACTTACACGCACTTACACGCACTTACACGTACTTACACATACTTACACGTACTTACACACGCTTATACGCACTTACATACAGTTACATGTACTTACATGCACGTATATGCACTTACACACACTTACACGTACTTACACGCAGTTACACGCAGTTACACGCACTTACATGCACTTACACACACTTACACATACTTATACGCATTTACACGCACTTACACACACTTACACACACTTACACGCACTTACACACATACACACGCACTTACACGCACTTACACGTACTTACACGCAGTTACACACACTTACACGTACTTACATACACTTACATGTACTTACACGAACTTACACACACATATACGCATGAATACATACACGCACTTACTCACACTTACACGCACTTACACACACTTACACATACTTGCACGTACTTATACATACTTACACGTACTTATAAACACTTACACACACGTACACGCACATATACCCACTTACACGTACTTACACACACTTACACGCACTTACATGCACTTACACATACTTACATGCACTTATACGTACTTATACACACTTACACATACTTACACATACTTACACGTACTTACACGCACTTACACGCACTTACACGCATGTACACGCACTTACACGCACTTACACGTACTTACACACACTTACACGTACTTACACACACTTACATGCACTTACACGCAGTTACATGCACTTACACGCACTTATACGCACTTACACACACTTAGACGCACTTACACGTAGTTATATGCAGTTTCACGCACTTACACGCACTTACACATACTTATACGTACTTACATGCACTTACACACACTTACACGCACTTATATGCACTTACACACACTTACATGCACTTACACGCACTTATACGCACTTACACGCAGTTACACACACTTACATGTACTTACACACACTCACAAACACTTACACACACTTACACACACTTATATGCACGAATACGCACTTATACACACTTACACACACTTACTCACACTTACACGCACTTACACGCACTTACACGCACTTACACGCACTTATACGCACTTACATGCACTTACACACACTTACACCCACTTACACGCACGTACACGCACTTATACGTACTTACACGCACTTACAAGCACTTACAAGCACTTACAAGAACTTACACACACTTACACGCACTTACACGCAGTTACACGCAGTTACACACAGTTATACATACTTACACGCACTTATACGCACTTGTACGCACTTACACGTACTTCCACATACTTACATGCACTTATACGCACTTACACACAGTTACACGCATTTACATGCACTTACATGCAATTACACGTACATACACGCAATTATACGCACTTATATGCACATACACGTACTTACGTGTACTTACACGCAGTAACACACACTTACACGTACTTATACACACTTATGCCTACTTACACAGTGTTCCACACACTTACATGCACTTACACGCACGTACACGCACTTACACACACTTGCACACACTTGTACCAACTTATACATACTTACACGCACTAACATGCACTTACACACACTTATACGCACTTATATGAACTTACACGCACTTATACGCACTTACATGCACTGATACGCACTTACGCACACTTACACGCACTTACACGCACTTACGCGTACTTATACGCACTTACAAGAACTTACATGCACTTACACCCACTTACACGCAGTTACTCGCACTTACACATACTTACACGTACTTACACGCACTTACACGCATTTTCACGCACTTACACGCACGTACATGCACTTACACACACTTACACGCACTTACATGTACTTACACGTACTTACACACACTTACACATACTTACACGCACTTACATGCACTTACATGCACTTACACACACTTACACGCAGTTATACGCAGTTACACGCACTTACATGCACTTACATGCACTTATGCACTTACACGCACTTACACGCACTTACATGCACTTACACACACTTACACGCAGTTATACGCAGTTACACGCACTTACATGCACTTACATGCACTTATGCACTTACACGCACTTACACGCACTTACACGTACTTACACGCACGTACAAGCACTTACACGCACTTACACGCACTTACACGTACTTACATGCACTTACACGCACTTACACGCACTTACATGCACTTATACGCATTTATACGTGCTTATACGCACTTACACGTACTTACACGTACTTACACGCACTTACACGCACTTACACGCACGTACAAGCACTTTCACGCACTTACACGTGCTTACACGCACTTACATGCACTTACACGTGTTTACACGCACTTACACACACTTACACGCACTTACACGCACTTACACGCACTTACACGCACTTGCACACACTTACACGCAGTGACACGTACTTACATGCACTTACACGCACTTACACGCACTTACACGCAGTTAATTATACTTACACGCACTTACACGTACTTACATCAAACTACACGCACTTACACACAATTACACGTACTTACACGCACTTACAAACACTTGTACACAATTACACGCACTTACATGTACTTACACGCACTTACATGCACTTACATGTACTTACACGCACTTACACGCACTTACACCCACTTACAGGCACTTACAAGCACTTACATACACTTACACACAGTTACACGTACTTACACGTAGTTACACGTACTTACATGCACTTACACATACTTACACGCACGTACAAGCACTTATACATACTAACACCTACATACACACACTTACACATACTTACTTGCAGTTCCACGCACTTACACACACTTATAGGCACTTACACACACTTACACGCACTTACACGTACTTACACACACTAACACGCACTTACATGCACTTACACGCACTTACACGCACTTACACGCACTTACACGCACTTACATGCACTTACACGCACTTACACGCACTTACACATACTTAGACGCACTTACATGCACTTACACGTACTTACACGTACTTACACGTACTTACATGCACTTACACGCACTTACATGCACTTACACGCACTTACACACACTTACACGCACTTACACACACTTACAAGCACTTACACGCACTTACACGCCTTTACACGTACTTATACGCACTTACACACAATTACACGTACTTACAAGCACTTACAAGAACTTACACGCACTTACACGCACTTTCACGCACTTATACGCACTTACATGCACTTACACGCACTTACACGCACTTACACACACGTACACGTACTTACACAAACTTACACATACTTACACGCACTTACACGCACTTACACGTACTTACACGTACTTACACGTACTTACATGCACTTACACGCACTTACATGCACTTACACGCACTTACACACACTTACACGCACTTACACACACTTACAAGCACTTACACGCACTTACACGCACTTACACGCACTTACACGTACTTACACGTACTTACATGCACTTACACGCACTTACATGCACTTACACGCACTTACACACACTTACACGCACTTACACACACTTACAAGCACTTACACGCACTTACACGCCTTTACACGCACTTATACACACTTACACACAATTACACGTACTTACAAGCACTTACAAGAACTTACACGCACTTACACGCACTTTCACGCACTTATACGCACTTACATGCTTTTACACGCACTTACACGCACTTACACACACTTTCACGCACTTACACGTACTTACACGCACTTACACGCACGTACATGCACTTACACGCACTTACACGCACTTACACACATTTAATTGTACTTACACATACTTACACGTACTTACACCAACTTACACGTACTTATATGCACGTACACATACTTACACGCACTTACAAACACTTATATGCAATTCCACGCACTTACATGTACTTTCACGCACTTACATGCACTTACACATACTTACACGCACTTACACGCACTTACACGCACTTACACGCACTTACACGCACTTACACGCACTTACACACACTTACGCACAGTTACACACACTTATACGCAGTTACACGCACTTTCACGAACTTACACCTACTTACACGCACTTACAAGCACTTACACATACTTACACGCACTGACATGCACTTACACGTACTTACACATGCTTACTTGCAGTTACACGCACTTGTACGCACTTACAGGCACTTACACACACTTACACGCACTTACACACACTTACACGCACTTACACGCATTTACAAGCACTTACATGTCCTTATACACACTTACATGCAATTACATGCACTTACACGCACTTACACGCAAGTACACGCACTTACACGTACTTATCGGCACTTATACGCACTTACATGCAGTTACACATACTTACACGCACTTACACGCACTTACACACACTTACACACACTTCATGTACTTACATGCACTTACATGCACTTACACGCACTCACACGCACTAACACGCACTTACACGCACTTACACGCACTTACACGCACTTATATGCATTTAGACGCACTTACACGCACTTACATACACTTACACACACTTATACGCACTTACACGCACTTACATGCACTTAGACGCATTTACACGCACTTACACATGCTTACACCCACTTACACACACTTACACGCATTTACACGCACTTACAGACACATACACGTACTTACACGCACTTACACGTACTTACACGTACTTACACGTACTTACACACACTAACACGCACTTATATGCACTTACACGCACTTACACGCACTTACACGCACTTACACGCACTTACAAGCACTTACACGCACTTACACGTACTTACAAGCACTTACATGCACTTATACGCACTTATACCCACTTACACGGACTTACACGCACTTATACGTACTTACAGGCACTTATACGTACTTACATGCACTTACACGCACTTACACATACTTACACACACTTACACGCACTTACACATACTTACACGCACTTTCACGCACTTACACGCACTTACACGCACTTGCACACACTTACATACACTTATATGCACTTACACGCACTTACACGCACTTATACGCACTTACACGTAGTTAATTGCACTTACACGCATTTGCACGCACTTACACGAAGTTATACGCACTTACACACACTTACACGTACTTACACGCACTTACAAACACTTGCATGCACTTACAACAACTTACACGCACTTACACACACTTACACGCACATACACGCACTTACACGCACTTACATTTTCTTACACGCACTTACATACACTTACATGCAGTTACACGCACTTACACACAATTACACATACTTACACGCACTTACACATACTTACACGCACTTACAAGCACTTACACGTTCTTACACGCACTTACACACACCTACACGCACTTATACGCACTTACATGCACTTACATGCACTTACATGCACTTACACGCACTCACACGCACTAACACGCACTTACACGCACTTACACGCACTTACACACACTTACATGCACTTACACGCACGTATATGCACTTACACGCACTTACACGCACTTACATACACTTACACGCACTTACACACACTTACACGCACTTACACCCACTTAGACACATTTACACGCACTTACACATGCTTACACCCACTTACACACACTTACACGCATTAACACGCACTTACACATACTTACACGTACTTACACGCACTCACGCGTACTTACACGCACTTACACGCACTTACACGTACTTACACGCACTTACACGCACTTACACGTACTTACACGCACTTACACGCACTTACACGCACTTACACGCACTTACACACACTTACACGCACTTACACCCACTTAGACACATTTACACGCACTTACACATGCTTACACCCACTTACACACACTTACACGCATTAACACGCACTTACACATACTTACACGTACTTACACGCACTCACACGTACTTACACGCACTTACACGCACTTACATGCACTTATACTCACTTATACCCACTTACACACACTTACACGCACTTACACGCACTAACACGCACTAAAACACACTTACACGCACTTACACGTACTTACAAGCACTTACACGTAATTACATGCACTTACACGAACTTACACGTACTTACACACACTTATACGCACTTACACGTACTTACACGCACTTACACGCACTTACACGCACTTACACGCACTTACACACACTTGCACACACTTACATACACTTATATGCACTTACACGCACTTACACGCACTTACACGCACTTACACGCACTTACACGTACTTACACACACTTATACGCACTTACACGTACTTACACGCACTTACACGCACTTACACGCACTTACACGCACTTACACACACTTGCACACACTTACATACACTTATATGCACTTACACGCACTTACACGCACTTATACGCACTTACACATACTTACACACACTTACATGCACTTACACGTACTTACACGCACTTACACGCACTCACACGCACTAACACGCACTTATACGCACTTACACACACTTACACGCACTTACATGCACTTACATGCACTTGCACGCACTTACACGCACTTATACGCACTTACATACACTTATACACACTTACACACACTTACACGCACTTACACACACTTAGACGCAGTTACACGCACTTATACATGCTTACACACACTTAAACACACTTACACGCACTTATATGTACTTACACGCACTTACACGCACTTACACGCACTTACACATACTTACACACACTAACACGCACTTACATGCAGTTACACGCACTTACACACACTTACACACAGTTACACGCACTTACACGCACTTACACGCACTTACATGCACTTACACGTACATACACATACTTACACGCACTTACACGCACTTACACGCACTTACACCCACTTAAACGCACTTACACATACATACACCCACTAATGTGCACTTACACGCACTTACACGTTATTTTATGCACTTACACGTACTTACACGCACTTACACGCACTTACACGTACTTACACGTACTTACAAGCACTTACACGTAATTACACACACTTACACGCACTTACACGCACTTACAGGCACTTACATGTACTTGCACACACTTACATACACTTATACGCACTTACACGCACTTACATGCACTTATATGTACTTACACGTAGTTCATTGCACTTACACACACTTATACACACTTACACAAAGTTACACGCACTTACATACACTTACACATACTTACACGCACTTACGAACACTTACATGCACTTACACGCAGTTACACGCACTTACACACACTTACACACACTTACACACACTTATACGCACTTACACGCACTTACACGCACTTACATACACTTACATGCAGTTACACGTACTTACACACAGTTACAGACACTTACACGCACTTACACGTACTTACACACACTTATAAGCACTTACACGCACATACATGCACTTACACGTATTTAGACGCCCTTACACGCACTTACACGCACGTACACGCACTTACACGCAGTAACGCACACTTACACGCACTTACATGCACTTACACATACTTACACGCACTTACACGCACTTCCACGCACTTAGATGCACTTACACGTACTTATACACACTTACACGCACTTACACATACTTACACGCACTTATACGTACTTACACGCACTTATACGTACTTACACGCACTTACACGTACTTACATGCACTTCCACGCACTTACACGTACTTATACACACTTACACGCACTTACACATACTTACACGCACTTATACGTACTTACACGCACTTATACGTACTTACACGCACTTACACGTACTTACATGCACTTCCACGCAATTACACATACTTACATGCACTTACATGCACCTTCACGCACTTACACGTACTTATACGCACGAATACGTACTTACACGCACTTACACGCACTTATTTGTTCTTACGCATACTTACACGTATTTACGCGCACTTCCACACACTTATACGCACTTACACGTACTTACACACACTTACACGTACTTAAATGCACTTACACACACTTACATGCACTTACACGCACTTACACGCACTTACATGCACTTACACGTACTTACACGTACTTACGCGCACTTCCACACACTTATACGCACTTACACGTACTTACACACACTTACACGTACTTAAATGCACTTACACACACTTACATGCACTTACACGCACTTACACGCACTTACATGCACTTACACATACTTACACACACTTACACGCACTTACATGCACTTACACGTACTTACATGCACTTACAAGCACTTACACGCACTTACACACACTTACACGCACTTACACGCACTTACATGCACTTACACATACTTACACACACTTACACGCACTTACATGCACTTACACGTACTTACATGCACTTACAAGCACTTACACGCACTTACACACACTTACACACACTTACACGTACTTATACACACTTACACGCAATCACACGCACTTACAAGCACTTACAAGAACTTACACGCACTTACACGCACTTACACGCAGTTACACACAGTTACATGTAGAGCACGTACTTACACGCACTTACACGCATTTACACGTACTTATACGCACCTTACATGCATTTACATGCACTTACACACAGTTATATGCACTTACCCGCACATACACACACTTACGTGTACTTACACGCACTTACACACACTTACACGTACTTATACGCACCTTACATGCATTTACATGCACTTACACACAGTTATATGCACTTACCCGCACATACACACACTTACGTGTACTTACACGCACTTACACACACTTACACGCACTTATACGTACTTACACGTACTTACACAGTGTTCCACACACTTACACACACTTACACGCACTTACACGCATTTCTATGCACTTACACACACTTGCACGCACTTGTACGCACTTACACATACTTACACGCACTTACACGCACTTACGTGCACTTGCAAGCACTTAAATGCACTAACACGTACTTACACGCACTTACATGCACTTACACGTTCTTACGCGTACTTACATGCACTTACACGCACTTACACGCACTTACACACACTTACAATAACTTACATGCACTTACACCCACTTATACGCACTTATACGTACTTACACACCCTTACACACACTTACACACACTTACATGCACTAACACGCACTTACACATACTGACACGCACTTACAAACACTTACATGCACTCACACGCACTTACACGCACTTACACACACTTACAGGCACTTACACGCACTTACACGCACTTACACGCACATACATACACTTACACGCAGTTACACGCACTTACACACAGTTACACACACTTACACGCACTTACACATACTTACACGCACTTACACAAACCTATACGCACTTACACGTAGTTATGCACACTTACACGCACTTACATGCACTTACACATACTTACACGCACTTACACGCACTTCCACGCACTTAGACGCACTTACACGTACTTACACGCACGTATACGCACTTATACCCACTTACACGTACTTAGACGTACTTACACGCACTTACACGCACTTACACGCACTTACACGCACTTACACGCACTTACACGCACTTACATGCAATTACACGCACTTACATGCACTTACACGCACTTATACGCACTTACATGCACTTACACACACTTACACATACTTATATACACTTACACGCACTTACACACACTTACACACACTTACACACACTTACATGCACTTACACGCACTTACACGCAATTACACGTAGTTACACATACTTACACGTACTTACACGCACTTACACGCACTTAGACGTACTTACACACACTTATACGCACGTATACACACTTACATGCACTTACATGCACTTACTCGTACTTACATGCACTTACACGCACTTGCACACACTTACACGCACTTATACGTACTTACACGCACTTACACACACTTACACGCACTTACACGTACTTACACGTACTTACATGTACTTACACGCACTTACATGCACTTACACGCACTTACACGCACTTACAAGCACTTGCACGCACTTACACGCACTTACACGTACTTACACGCACTTATACACACTTACACGTAGTTACACGTACGTACAAGCCCTTACAAGAACTTACACGCACTTACACGCACTTTCAAGCACTTATGCATACTTACACACACTTACACGCACTTACACGCACTAACACACACTTACACCCACTTACACACACTCACAAGCACTTACACGTACTTACACGCACTTGCACACACTTATACACACTTACACGCACTTACACGCACTTACACGTAGTTAATTACACTTACAGGTACCTACATGCACTTACACAAACGTACACGTACTTACACGCACTTACACGTACTTACACGCACTTACAAATACTTACTTGCAATTACACGCACTTACACGTACTTACACGTACTTACACGCACTTACACGCACTTACACGCACTTACACGTACTTACACGCACTTACACGCACTTACACACACTTACACATAGTTACACGCACTTACACGCAGTTACACACATGTACACGCACTTACACGCACTTACACATACTTACAAGCACTTACACGCACTTACACGCACTTACACACACTTACACGCACTTACACATACTTACACCCACTTACACGCAGTTACACGTACTTACACGTACTTACAGGCACTTACACACACTTTCACGTACTTACACGTACTTACACACACTTATACGTACTTACACACACTTACATGCACTTACATGTATTTACACGCACTTACACCCAATTACACGCACTTACACGCACTTACACGCACTTACACGCACTTACACGTACTTACACACACTTACACACACGCTTACACACACTTACATGAACTTACATGCACTTTCACGCACTTACACACACATACACGCACTTACGTATACTTACACGCACTTACACGCACTTACATGTACTTACGTGTACTTACATGCACTTACACACACTTACACGCACTTACACGCACTTACACGTACTTACACAGTGTTCCACGCACTTACACGCACTTACACGCACTTACACACACTTCCACGCACTTACACACACTTGCACACACTTGTACGCACTTACACATACTTACAAGCACTTGCACGCACTTACACACACTTACACACACTTACACATACTTACACGTACTTACCTGCACTTACACGCACTTACACGCACTTACATGCACTTACACGTACTTACACGCACTTACACAGTGTTCCACGCACTTACACCCACTTACACGCACTTACACACACTTATACGCACTTACACGCACTTACACGCACTTACACGCACTTACACGCACTTACACGCACTTACACATACTTACACGCACTTACACGCACTTACACGCACGTACAC
>SZWC01026938.1:12813-26310 GCA_023375785.1 Penium margaritaceum
GCAACTAGGGCGCAACTAGGGCACAACTAGGGCGCAACTAGGGCGCAACTAGGGCGCAACTAGGTTGCAACTAGGGCGCAATTAGGGCGCAACTGGGATGCAACTAGGGCGTAACTAGGGTGCAACTAGGATGCAATGAGGGGGCAACTAGGGCGCAACTAGGGCGCAACTATGGCGCAATTATGGCGCAACTAGTGCGCAACTTGGGCGCAACTAGGGCGCAATTAGGGCGCAAATGGGATGCAACTAGGGTGCAACTAGGGCGCAAGTAGGATGCAATGAGGGGGCAACTAGGGCGCAACTAGGGCGCAACTATGGCGCAACTAGGGCGCAACTAGGATGCAACTAGGGCGCAATTAGGGCGCAACTGGGGTGCAACTAGGGCGCAACTAGGGCGCAACTAGGATGCAATTAGGGCGCAACTAGGATGCAACTAGGGCGCAACTAGGGCGCAATTAGGGCGCAACTGGGATGCAACTAGGGCGCAACTAGGGTGCAACTAGGGCGCAACTAGGATGCAACTAGGGCGCAACTAGGATGCAACTAGGGCGCAACTAGGGCGCAACTAGGGCGCAACTAGGGCGCAACTTAGGCGCAACTAGGATGCAATGAGGGGACAACTAGGGCGCAACTATTGCGCAACTAGGGCACAACTAGGATGCAAGTAGGGCGTAATTAGGGCGCAACTGGGATGTAACTAGGGCGTAACTATGGCGCAACTAGGGCGCAACTGGGATGCAACTAGGGCGCAATTAGGGCGCAACTGGGATGCAACTTGGGCGCAACTAGGGCGCAACTAGGATGCAATGAGGGGGTAACTAGGGCGCAACTAGGGTGTCCAAGTTGCATTCTAGTGGCCTCCTAGTTGCGTCCTAGTTGTGTCCTAGTTGCGGCCTTGTGACGTCCTAGTTGCGCATGCACGAGAAAACAAACAAACCAGCAAACTCGCAACACGCGCATGCGCACGCGTGTGCCCAACGCTTGCGCATGATGGGTTTACCAATCTGTTTTCCATGATGGAAGCCTGAAAGCCAAAAGCTGTTTTACGGACAGTTTCTTCTACGGCTGTTTGTTGCTACACTGTGACGTCAAAGCCCATTTGGTTACTTAGAAGGGAGGAGAAAAGAAAGGCCAAAAACAAAGGGAGGATGACGATGCCGATGCTGATGCCGCTGCCGTCTATGATGACAATGGCGGCGGTTGCGGCGGCGCGGCAGTGGCAACAACAACTGCCACGGCGACGACGGCGAGGGCGAGGGTAACAGTGAGGGCGACTGCGACAGCGGCGGCAGTTACGACAACGGTAATGACAACAACCAAAATGGCAGCGACGACAACGCCAACGACAATGAAACGATGACAACGACGGTAGTGACAACAACCAAAACGGCAGCGACGGCGACGATGATTTGACGATGACGATGACAACGACAACGACGACGACGACGACAACAACGACGACGACGACGACGACGGTGACGACGGTGACGACGACGACGAGGACGACAATGATGACGACGATGACGATGACGACGACGACGACGGCAACGACGACGGCGACGACGAAAACGACGACGACGACGACAACGACGGTGATGACGGCGGCGGCGGCGGCAAAGGACAACGACGAGGACAACGACGACGATAACGACGATAAGGACGCTGACAACGATGATGACGACAATGACGATGGCGACGGCAACGACGGCGACAGCGGCGGCGGCAGTGATGACAACGAAACAAAGACAAGAAGATGTAGACGAAGTCAGTGCTCACCTCTGCCAAGTCGAAGCTGCAGCTGTGCTTCCAGGAAACTGCAGACCTGTGGGTGCCTTCATCTCCCAGGACGGCCACAGTGGCTGGAAGATCGGTGGACCAGAAGAAGAAGAAGCGACTGTTGTGACCGTTGCCGAGGCACTGGAAGAAGAAGAGGAAGATGATGAAGAGGAAGACAATGGAGGAATGGAGCCCGTCGATGACGCTTGCACGGATGAGTTGGCGTATGCACCAGACAACGTTGCTGCTGTTGCAGAGGAGGAGGAAGTAGAATCAGGAGCAGAGGTAGAGGAGATGGATGTGTGGGTAATTGAAGCAGAAGACGAAGAAGAAGAAGAAGAAGAAGAAGAAGAAGAAGAAGAAGAAGAAGGCGCTCCAGTGGTCTGCTTCCCTATCCCCCACGACATGGTCGCAAAGGTCGCACCTGCCATTCCCCATCCCTGCCACAACCCACTGGCACGAGCTGCTGCTTCTGGTGGTTGTGCGAGGTGGTGACCAGCAGCAGCAGCAGCAGTATCAGAACTATGGGTGTCAGAGCAGGGAGGTGAGAAGACCTTACTGCTCATATCACTACTCCTCTTTCCTTGCAACTTGTCCTGTGCCTCATGCTGCGGCTGCAGCGGCTGATCACGACCGTGCTTGTGCACCATCTGCTGCTGCTGCTGCTGCTGCTGCTGCTGCTGCCGGTGTTCTTGCTCCTGCTGCTGCTGCTGCCGCTGGGCCGGGATGAGCGACAAAGAAGCAAAGTTGGGCGAAGGTGGACGCCATCCCTGCCACAGTCCGCTGGCTGGCATGGTACTGCTGCGGAAGAGGTCCGAGTTAGGGTTTGGCACACTGATGCCCATGCCTCCAGCAGCATGCAGGTGGTGCTGGGCGGTGTTGTGCTGCTGCTGCTGCAGCGGCTGCCACTCCCACCTTCCATCCCCTGCCAGAAAAGTCAGTGAATTACCTTCGACTTAGATATTTTGCAAAAAGTAAAAGCATCCTGGTGCTGTGGTGCGGCTGCCACTCCCACCTGCCATCCCCTGCCAGAAAAATCAATGGAAACAGACGCCATGGTGAAGATCAGAACAATGTGGTTCTGTGGCTAAGATCTCAGCAAGCACCTGCGTAGGCGATTGTCCTTTGTCACATTGGACCAAAGAATCGCCTGCGCAGGCGATTCTCCTTTGTCACCTGAGATCCACAGAATGCCTGCCATTGTCGGACGCTCTGTTGACCATGAAACTGCTCAAGACGATGCAAACGAGGTTTTTTTTTCTTTCTTCCCAAACATTCTGTGAAGTTTGTAGAAAAGAAAACAAAACAAAGCAACGAAGAGGGAGGTCCATGTAGCCTTAGCCAAGACGGACGCCGTGCATAAGGGCATGTGGCGCACACGCGCGCAGAACGTGCGCGTGCGCGTGCGCGTGCGCGCATACAGGAATGGGTAGGGGGGTGACGGTATGGGGGCGAGCGTGAGGGCGTGAGGGCAAGAGGGCGTGAGGGCAAGAGGGTGTGAGGGCAAGAGGGTGTGAGGGCAAGAGGGTGTGAGGGCGAGAGGGCGTGAGGGCGAGAGGGTGTGAGGGCGTGAGGGCAAGAGGGTCTGAGGGCCTGACGACGTGAGGGCGTGAGAGTGTGAGGGTGTGAGGGTGTGAGGGGGTGAGGGGGTGAGAGCGTGAGAGTGTGAGGGTGTGAGGGCGTGAGGGTGCAGCGTTGGGCTGATTTTGAGTCATGCGGGCATGCATTCGTGCATGCGTGCGTATCAGCATATGTGTGTGCGAGAGTTCATGCATACGCACACATCTCTACGTATGTCTATCCGGTTTCCTTTACCGTTGCCCATGGCTTACCCAGTAAACCATGCATGCGGCCCATCTTGCTTTAACATCCCAACCCAAGGTGAGTTGCCCACTAAGCCATCAGGCACAGTGGGAGCAGGGGAGGAGGGTGAGCAACAGAAGTGTGTGCATGTGTGGGGCGCATACATGACATGTGGCGATGTGTGCGCTGCTGCTGGTGGGGCAACAGAGACGCCGACTGATAGTCGGCCGCAGAGGGAGGACCGAGCCCCAGCTGGTCGTGGTGGTGATGGCTGTGGTTGTGGTGCTGCTGCTGGTGGCGGTGGTGGTGGCTGTGGAAGCTGTTTCTAAGTGAGAGGCTGCGAGATGCCGTCCACAGCATCCTGCCCATGCCTATCGCACCCTCTGGCCCTGTGTGTTCCTGCTGCTGTTGCTGCTGCTGCTGCTGCTGCTGCTGCTGCTGCTGCTGCTGCTGCTGCTGCTGCTGCTGCTGCTGTGCTTCTTGCTTTCGCCCGTCTGCGGTGCCTGCAGCCTTTGACTTTATCCGTTCAGCCACCACCGGCACGGCAGTCAGAGGATTCAAAAGACTGTGTGGCGCTAGTGCTTCTGCTGCTTCTGTGGTTCTGCGGCCTCCGTCGCCAGCAGCACCAGCAGCACAAGGCCGATCGTCAGTCACCCAGAACATACCCTGCTGCGATCACGGGCCAGAAAGAAGAAGAGCAAAACGGATCCGTGAGATGAGCGAGCGAGAAAACTGCACACACACACACAGAAAAGAAGAGCAGCTGGAAACATCCAAGGAGCAACCCATGCCAACTAGTCGTTGACCTGCGCAGCTTCGCACGCTCTTTCAGCGTGGCAGGGAGAGAGAGACTCGCCGATAGAGAAAGTACTTTCGAAGCGTTTTGCAAAACGGCTAAAAAATGTTTTCTGTAACGGCGTGCACGAGTGACACTCTCTCACCAAGGGACTACATCCTTTGGCAACAGCAGCGATCTGTCAGCTCGGCCAGCTGAATCTCAGTTTGAGTAGGAAAAGAAACCCTTAAACTCGAGCAGGAAAACATTCTGCGCATCAGCCGCGGACGTCCTTCCAAACCCTGTCAACAAAGTTGTCGGACAGTACTAGCAGCTGGCCATCCATCCACCCCCGGACAATCATGCACCCGCTGGAACCCGCGGCCCACCCACCAGAGTGGATCGGCCAGATGGAAGAGCAGAAGCTACCACATTTTTTCCAGGCGGTCACAACCGCGGCCCACCCACCGGTAGGGATCGGCCAGATGGCACAGCCGAAGAGACACTACTGCCGCCACCGCCACCGTCACCGCAGCCGTCGGCCACCTGCGGCTCCCTCATTCCGTTGCTGCTCCTCCTAAGTGTGCTTGATTCGCCACGTTGCCCAGAAGGGTTGGCGGTGAATGAATTTCTTAATGCCACGTGGCCGGGCAGGGTTGCCAATGCGCAAGTGCCAACTGCAGCCGCGTCATCCAGTAGCACCACAGTTTGCAAGTGCTGCTGCTGCTGCTGCTGCTACGTCCAAGTTCGCAGCAAGGCACTGTAGTCCTCACTAGCTTGCTGCCTCTGCAACGGGCCAATTAAAACAGGCGGGCAGGAAAAATTCCGCGAANCCAGAAGGGTTGGCGGTGAATGAATTTCTTAATGCCACGTGGCCGGGCAGGGTTGCCAATGCGCAAGTGCCAACTGCAGCCGCGTCATCCAGTAGCACCACAGTTTGCAAGTGCTGCTGCTGCTGCTGCTGCTGCTGCGTCCAAGTTCGCAGCAAGGCACTGTAGTCCTCACTAGCTTGCTGCCTCTGCAACGGGCCAATTAAAACAGGCGGGCAGGAAAAATTCCGCGAAGGGCAACGAGCCCTGAAAAAACCGCTTTGCCGCAGCCACCCAAAAAATGGCAACGCTCTCACAACTCCGATCGGCCCTGGGTCTTGTTTCGGTCAGCGTCCCGCGCCGCCCTCGCTGCCATCTGTCGGCCATCACTGCTGGACCCGATCCAAGGTGACTCAGCAGCGCGGCGAATGCAGACCATGCCGGCCAGTCCGATTCGCAGGTCGTCCAACGTTCTGGACGTGAACTGGCCGCTCATACGTTCATTTTTTTGGATCGCTGGTCTCTTTCTTGCCGTTGATGCATTTTCTTGGGAAATCTCATTGGAGAGGTAAAAAAACTCTCTTGGAAAAATAAAAAACACAAATAGAAGATGTTATTTTCTTCAGGTTATTAATCTAGTTGATAGAAGACAATATCTTTTTCTTCTTCCACCTTTACGATTCGTAACCATCCGCCCAAGACACAAACTCATGGCTAATGGAAAGATATTTCATTGAGGAAAGATCATTTTTTTGGAGACAAAGGTAACCCCCTCATCAGTGTTGCGTTAAAAGAAAATAGGGGTGAGACTCATGTTGTGGAAGACGATGGCGCTCTCTATGTCTGAGGTGCGTGATGCATTAAAAGACCAAGAGAAATTGCTATGTGAGGGGTCAATGATTATGGTTATAGCCCTCGTTATGTAAAGAAAAAATAGGAAATAGAGAAAAAATTTCGGACAATGTCTCCAAATGCCCAAGTCAAAACAAACCATGTCCAACTTTGAAGCAATGGACATAGAGATGGGAAAAAAACCTTCATTGACGATTACAAGAGGAAGAACGTGCTTTACTACACAAAGCAATGGTAACGAGCCCAAAAATTATGTAACCAATATTGCTAAAACATCACAAGACACTTGTAGGCCATTGCTAATAAACTACGTACAACAAGAACATCCAGCGTTATGCTCACGATTTGCCCATCCCAAAAACACGAGTCACATTCACTAAGTGGAAGTCATGACACTCAAGAGACAAGGTGCGTTCCCATTGAATTCATGGGGACAATACCCTTTCCCGCCATGGGGGCGGTCAAAACACACACAGAGGTGGAAACCTAGCCTAATCTCACGACTAGTGTCTCCCATCTTGAAGGACTCTATACTCCATGAAGGGCACTTGTAGCTGTTGACAAGGTTGAAAAGAAAAGCACTAAGCAACACGAGTGTTGTCATCTTCCAAAACATGAAGTGCGATAGCGACTATGAATGGAATCACATCACTGTTTAGTGGAGGTGGACCACTTGAAAGACACACGAGGTCGGCATGAGATCAGTCTTCACAGCTGCTTCATCTTGAAACCTTGCCAACCACAGTAGTGATCCTAACCGGCACTCTGAAAGGCCCTCTCCGTGCTCGCCCGCATGACCTCGTCAATCTTCAGACACGCCGCTCGACACGCCGACACCGCGGTCATCAACGTTGGAACTGCAATCCACAGTTCAACAACAAACGGGTGGTGCTCTATAGCGACTTGGCGGGAGGTAACATTGCACAGAAGATGAAAGCTCTGGAGGGAGAAAAAACACAAAATGGACTACATTCGCGACTGTTAGGGAATCAATGGGCTTCACATAAACGTACCCAAGAGAACCCTGCATTACTCAAAGAGACGTCTCAGTAATCAGAGACGTTTTTCATCACCGTCACATGTTGGGTGCCATTTTGTGCCTCTGCATGAATGCCTTCCCCTCTCTTCGTATGATATGCCTTGGATGTTTCGCAGGACCTTGAAGAAGCTGCTCATCACTTTCCTTGAAATGCACATGCATCCACGCCTTCCATGCGTTCCCATCATGTCGCACGCCACCATGAAATCCCCAGTGGCGTGCGACATGACAGTGATGCCATGGGGACACCCCACTGCACATATCATGCTTCTGCATGCGTGATAAGCGATGTGCCTGGTCGTCCGTAAATGCGTGATGTGCTTCATGTTACCTACATGGGTGAAGTGCCTCATGTTACCTACGTGCGTGATGTGCCTCATGTAAACCTACATGCGTGACGTGCCATGCACATGGTGCACACCTTCCATGCGGCCCGTCATGTCGGACGTCACCATCGAGTCCTCGTCACGCCCCGCCATGGTCTCGCTCTGCAGCGTTGGGCTGATTTTGAGCGTGCGGTTAGGAAACACCGCAAGCATCGTCGCCGTCGCAGACTGCACACACACACACACACACACACACACACACACACACACACACACACACACACACACACACACACATCAGCACGCAAACGTTTCGCATGCACCAGTCGTCATGTCACCCGCTCGTGCGAGCTCTCTCCTTGTGACCAACCTCTGTGTCTCGCACGTGAGAGACGACTCCCTCATCACATCTGCCTGTTCTGGGGGCATGACCTTCCACCTCCCATGAACGATGCGACGGTGTATCTCACATACACAGCGAGTCACACTGCGCACATGTGCGATTTGTGCGGGCTTTTGGAGCCCCAAACACAGGGCAAACACAAGCAGCCGTTCTGTCCGTCATGCATGCTACCCCACTTCATGTCATGCAAGCCACCATGCTGAAGTATGGACGAACGTTCAGGCACATGGGACATGCATGGTGTACCTGCTGGTGTGGACATGGACATGGGCATGCACATGCACATGCACAAGGACATGGACAAGGACGCAGACAGGGGAACGGAAACGAACAAGGATGTGGACTTGGACATAGCTCTCCACGTAAACATGGACATGGAAACATAAGTTGACGTGAACATGGAAGTGGCCGTGACGTATTGAGAAGTGTGGACATGGACACGGACACAGACACAGTCAAATGCATGAGAACCGATCAAAGAGAGTTTCAGACACACTCCAGCCACAACGTGGGGGGAGGGGGGGGAGGGGGAGGGGGAGGGGGGGGTCACTCACCCGTTCCTCCTGTTTGGTGGGGTCCAGCAGAACAGCACCGTTACAGTCCACACAGCACTCCATGGCAGCTGCCATGCAACCGCACGGCACGACATGGCATGGCAAGATCGATAGCACATACAAGTAGTAGCACAAGAGAAAAAAACAGAGCAGCATGGTCAGTAGATAAACCATGGCATGTGAGAGAGATCAGAAAAGAGAAAAAAACAATGCTGCATGGCAGGGCAGACGAGGTCTCGTGTTGGTGAAGATTGCAGACATGGATCATGAGGGTGACATGGACGACGATTAAGCGTAAGCGCCTCAATGCACTGGGATGTTCATGTCCACATGCACGAGTGTGTGTGCAGGTGCGCCTGCGTGTGCATGTGTGCACGTGTGCAGGCGCATGTGCAGTTGGATGAGCATGCGCGTACACACATGCCACTCGTACATGATTCAGCGTTGGATCCAAAAGGATCCAAAAGGATCCAAAAGGATCCAAAAGGATTCCAAAAGGAAGGAGCCACTGGAACTGCCCTGGTGAGTCTTGGTGTTCTGTATCACTCCCCCAACCCGAAAAGGAAACACACAATCCAAACCCANGCCTGCGTGTGCATGTGTGCACGTGTGCAGGCGCATGTGCAGTTGGATGAGCATGCGCGTACACACATGCCACTCGTACATGATTCAGCGTTGGATCCAAAAGGATCCAAAAGGATCCAAAAGGATCCAAAAGGATCCAAAAGGATCCAAAAGGATCCAAAAGGATTCCAAAAGGAAGGAGCCACTGGAACTGCCCTGGTGAGTCTTGGTGTTCTGTATCACTCCCCCAACCCGAAAAGGAAACACACAATCCAAACCCACAATCCCCAAAAGTAATCAAAACAAAAGATCGCCCCACACAACCTCTGTCCTTGACCATGGTCATGGTCAAGGACATGGACATGGTCAAGGACATGGACATGGCCATGGACATGCACTGACCATGCCCATGTCCATTGCATCCACTAACTCGGTTGATTCACCAATGCAGTCATAACTGCATCATGAAGAGCAAGCAAGTGAACTGAGTGTACGCACACACACACGTGCGTGTACTGCTACTGACCCTCATTTCATGCTAGGAAGATAGCGTGACATGAGGGTGACTAGTAGTGCGCACACACGTGTGTGTGTGTGCACGCATAGACAACGTCCGGTATAGGTAAGCATGTTCAACAGTGAGGTTAACACACACGAACAGAGAGAGAGAGAAATGCAGGCACGTACAGATCATGTGCGACATGGGGATGCCTGCGTGCGCCAACGCAACGCACGCCGCATTCAACGCACACGCCAGCAGCTGCGGTCAAAGGCGTCGTCGTCACGTTGTCGTTGTAGGGCGATGTGTGTTTGATTGGCGGTCATTCATTGGAATGGTGGAGTTGAGAAGAAACAAGAGATGGTGCTGTGCTAAGCAGTCAAGGAGAACTGACGACATTAATGTGAAGGTGTGGGAGAACTAAAAACATTTGTGGGAAGGTGTGAGAGAACTAAAAACATTTGTGGGAAGGTGAGGGTGCTCACACATTTTCCCACACATTGTTTTGCTTCTGCCACAGCAGATGCACTGCTTCTACTGCCACAGTAGCTGCACTGCTTCTACTGCCACAGTAGCTGCACTGCTTCTACTGCCACAGCAGATGCACTGCTTCTACTGCCACAGCAGATGCACTGCTTCTACTGCCACAGCAGATGCACTGCTTCTACTGCCACACCAGCAGCACTGTGGTGTGAGCCAGTGAGTGCTTCACAGACACGAGCAAACACTGGAAAAAGAAATATAATCTTTAAGTCGCTTTGCAAAGCGACTTAAAAATTATAATTTTGAAGTCGCTTTGCAAAGCGACTTAAAAATTATAAACACTGGAAAGAGAAATGAGAAAAGTGAAGACTGAAAACACAGTGACTAAAACCAAAGACTAAAGTAAATAGAAGTGCCACAAGTCCAGGGCTTGTTCATTGCTGTTCCGAAACAAGTGGCACTAAAAGCACTCAGCATTGGACAGGGCCAGTCGAGAGCGCAGGATGTGAAGAGAGGGAGAGAAAACTGCATGCATGGGCGCCGACGGAAAATCAGATCGTTGACGTTGTGCACAATTTTCCAAGATCCAACGTTCAAACAAATACAATTCTCAATGGAAAGAGGGGAGAGGAGAGGGTGTCCGGGCAGTGGGGACCGCAGACGTGTGTGCTGGGTGGATTGGGGGGCGGGGGGGGGGGGGGGGGGGGGGGGGGGGGGGTTCGGGAAACTAGAGAACGCTGCAAATCAGAGTGGGCGCAGCGCAGGTAAGGGTAGGCAGGAACAAGGGTCAAAACCAGCCATGATCATGACAATGACTAGCGTCATGGGTGCGAGGAGGAGGAGGATACAGATCCGTCGTCGTGTACGACCTGCAACCGCAGCCAACAACAAAGCCCACGCAAACACACACCCGAACAACAACAGAAACAGAAACAGAAACAGAAACACAAACAGAAACAGAAACACAAACACAAACACAAACACAAACACAAAAAAAAAAACGCAAACACGAACACGAACACAAACACAAACACAACCACAAACACAAACACAAACAAACCCAAACACAAACACAAACACAAACACAAACACAAACACGAACACGAACACGAACACGTACACAAACACACAAACAAACACAAACACAAAGACAAACACAAACACAAACACAAACACAAACACAAACACAAACACAAACACAATGAGGAGGAGAGGAGGCGGGAAAACCAGAGTCTGATGTTGTATCCTCTTGCTGGCGCAGAGGATACAACATNCACAAGAGGTCAGGGGTTCTACCCCTGTTGGCTGGCAGTGATCCTGCTGGCTTGTTGTGGGCAGCTCTTGGGTCTGGGCAACCCATCTGCCTTGTCTCACCTCTCTGGGCAGTGCTAGGGGCGCAGTCCCCTCCTGCCTTACCTTGAGGGCAGCTCTGGGGGAATCTCCCCATCTGCCAGTTGATAGGATCTGGAGTGAAAAAAAAAAGAAAAAAAAACCAAAGACATCGACAAAGAGCAGGACAGAAACGAGTCAGCGTCTGTGCATCCAACCAGTTACTCCACCACATCCTTCTTTTGCACACCCTCACATGCCCATTCTGACGATTAGACATGCACCCTTCCACACTTCCACACGGCCTTGCACTTCGAGAATTTTTTTCTTTTAGGTTCTCCTTCTCATAACAACAATAGACAAGTCAACAGGCTGAAACTACTTGTCTTCAGGGTGGGCTGGGTTCAGCATGAGCCCACCCTCCTAGTCTGGGTCGCAAAGTAAGTGTGAATGCATGTTGCGTCAACCATGACGCAGCGATTACACTGTCAACATGCTCAAGTACACATGCCCGTGATTGACCACTTGAGCGGGGGGAGAAGAGGCGGGGGGGAGGGGGGTGCTTACTTGCACGACAACGCTGACGCGTGTGCGTGGCAGAAGCGATGACAGCACGACGGAGTCCAGCGTTCGCCGTAGCACTGCCTCTGCATGCCTCTCCGCTTGTCCTGACCGACGTGGTCTTTGTGTGGCACAGTGGCAGCGATGACAGAAAAAACGAAGGCAAATTTCGACTTTGAGATGGCTTGCACAAACATGTCACACGTCTAGATTTTACTCTGGTGTGCTCTCTGGCGCTGCCTCTGCGTGTCTCTCTGCTTATCCTGACAGACGTGGCCTCTTTGTGTGGCACAGTGGCAGCAACAACAGACAGACACAAGCACAGCACGTGATGTATCATGTCATGCTGCTGCTTTGTGGACTTATGTGCGTGCGCGCGCACGTGCGTGCGTGCGTGCGTGCGTGCGTGCGTGCGTGTGTGCGTGCGTGCGTGCGTGCGTGCGTGCGTGCGTGCGTGCGTGCGTGCGTGCGTGCGTGCGTGCGTGCGTGCGTGCGTGCGTGCATGCGTGCGTGCGTGCGTGCGTGCGTGCGTGTGTGTGTGTGTGTGTGTGTGTGTGTGTGTATGTGTGTGTGTGCGTGTGGCTAGTGGACTGTCGTGCGATGCAAGTCCGATGCAAACTGCATCACACTACATTAGCATTTCATTTCCGTCGCAAAAGCTTGAGCCACCAAAGCAGCAACCCGGTTCAAGGAGGCCGCTCTTGGGCTTCAAAACAACGTCTGCAATGGCAGCCCACGTACAAACGAAAACGTTTCGCCTAATTGCAGAACGGCTGAGGTAGCCTAACCTGCACACCAAAGCAGCAACATTTGCAGTCACACCTCGGAGACTAGAATTCTGCAGTAATTACTTGGCTGCTTCAACGACCGTTCATGCAGTTTCTTCTCTGTCACACAGTTTGTACCAGCCACATAAACCCTTTCATGATTGTTGCTGGACTGCAACATACATCGGTCAGACAGTTTATTCTCTGTCAAACAGTCGTACCAGCCACACAACAGTTCGTACCAGGGAGGCCACTCTTCGGAGTCCATGCCATGTCCAACGTGGCGCGCTGTGGGTCTTCCTTCCTGCCCGTGCCCCCATGCCTTGGTCCAAACANAGTTCGTACCAGCCACACAACAGTTCGTACCAGCCACACAACAGTTCGTACCAGCCACACAACAGTTCGTACCAGCCACACAACAGTTCGTACCAGCCACACAACAGTTCGTACCAGGGAGGCCACTCTTCGGAGTCCATGCCATGTCCAACGTGGCGCGCTGTGGGTCTTCCTTCCTGCCCGTGCCCCCATGCCTTGGTCCAAACACGCCGACCACCACATTCGTGTCGTCTGCAGGGAAAAAGACAAAAGCAGTGTAGCAAAGGAGGAGTGCAGTGCAAGACATGAGATAGCTTCTTAGACGCCTAAACAGGACAGCGAAGACTGTGCCCTCCTTTCCCTCTTACCTCCTTTCCCTCCTTCCTCTTTTACCTCCTTCCTCTCCCTCCTTCCGCTCCCTCTTTTCTCTCCATCCTTCCTCTGATCCCTCCGCATCCTCTCCCCCCTCCCTCCTCTCCCTCCTCTCCCTCATTCCTCCTCTCCTTCCTTCCTCCTTTCCCTCCTTCCTCTCCATGAGTCTGTGAGTTGCACTCCTACCACATTCTGTGGAAGGAGTCCAAAGCACAGAGGCAGTGTCCTCCGCCGTACAGTGCGGTGCGGTGCGGTGCGGTACGGTGCGGT
>SZWC01026939.1:16765-31322 GCA_023375785.1 Penium margaritaceum
GCCCCCTCTGTTCTCTCCTAGCCAACGGGTTAGACCTAGCACCGCTCATAACGACTCTGCCGTTGTCGCTCCGGCACCGTGCACAGCCTCGGCACGGTGCCGAGGGTGGTTGAGGACGTCCTACACCCAGGTGAGCCGACTTGTGGGTATCCCCTGTTTTAACTTCCCATGATTGACATTCTGTACCCATTCTCACACACTATGGCTGCAAAATTGCGGTGGTCCGCGTCCCGTAGGCGGGGCCGCGTGCAGTCTCATGACCGCACTCTCGGGAGTCCAGCGCCTGCCTCAGCACGCCCTGTTCTCGATGAGCCAGGTGTCTCCTCTCCCCCTTCTGCCCATCGCCTGGTTTTTTATGCACGATTGGACTCAGAATTCGTCGTCATCCTCTCTTCGCCTGAGAAGACTCCCGTGCCTCAGCTGAGGCTAGGTTGTTTCGGGGACGAACCATTGCAGGGTAGAACACCCAGCGCTAGGTCGTCCCGTGTCCTCTCGTGCTTTGTTCGTGGGTTCACGTTCTTTTTCACACTTTTTGCCCCGTCTCATTATGGCTTGCTGTTCTTTTGCAGTGTCCTCGGACGATGAGGCGGGCAAACAAGCACCAAAACGTACCAAGGTCGATGGCGCCTTCCCGGAAGGCATGGAGTTTAAGGACATGGGGGAGTGTCGTCGGGCGGTGGACGAGTACCTCATCAAGAACCGCATGACTGTGCGGTGGTTGCGAAGCGAGCCCACCAGGTTCACGGCGTGCTCTTCGCAGTTTAAAGAGGACTGCCCGTGGATTTTGCGTACCCACGTTTGCACTCAAAGTGGGTTGGTCAAAGTTTCTGAGTGGAAGGACGGGCACCACTGTGTCCCTGGAGCTGGTACAGGCCGTGGAGATCCAACGAAGACCGTCAAGTGGGTGTCCCGACATATCGCTGCAACGTTGTAGAAGAACCCATGTGCGGACCTCACGAGCCTCAAGGTGGTTGTGAAGAAAGCGACTGGCAAGGATGTTGACCGCGGGACTCCGTACCGCGCAAAGGTGGCGGCCCAGGAAAAGCTTCTTGGGTCGCAAACCATGTCGTGGTCCCTGTTCCCCACTTACACGCAAGGGGTACATGCCGTCTGAGTGTTGTTCAATTTCTCCCTCGTTTCCTATGGTGCGCCTGTCTAACCTACTACTTTGGAATGTGCGTTGCAGCTGACGAAACTGGACCGCAACGCGCACGCAATCGCTGAGCGACTGATGGTGTTGTTTTCCACTGCGCGTTTGTGGCTCCTGACGCTACAGTACTCGGTTTTCAACACTCCCGTCGCATCATGACGATGGACGGGATGTTCCTCAAGAATGGCCACAAGCAGACACTCCTGGTGGCGCACTACTTCGACGCCAATGACCATGCAGTGCCCATGGCGTGGGCTCTGGTGCCCACTGAAAACGAAGAATACTGGACTTGGTTCTGCTTCCACCTGGCCATGGCCTTCCCTACCGCGGCACAGCAGGGCACAGTCGTCATCAGCGACCGAGAGAAGGGCCTCATCAACGCGGTGGGTAGTAAGCTGCCAGGTGCCACGCACACATACTGTGCGTGGCACCTGCGGCAGAATGTCCGCCAGCGTTATGGTAAGCGCGCGAGGTTTTGGTGCTGGCGCCTGGCGCATGCGTTGACCTACACAGAGTTTGCACGATGTGAGGAGATCATGAGGAGGCAGTATCTGCGCTGGTTGGTGTACCTGTTTGGAAGCAGCGGTGTGGATGGCATCCCTCTGGAGCGGTGGACGCGTGTGTACTATCCTATTGGTCATGGTGGACACACTACTTCAAATGCTTCTGAATCTTTGAACGCCAGGATCATTGAAGTGTGGAAGCTGTACCCGTTTTACTGCTTCGTTTCTCTATTTGTGTGGTTGCAGCGCCTCATTGCGGAGCGCAGGAAGGAGGCTAGAGCGTGCAAGGAAGACCTAGCCCCTAACTTAGAGGCCCGGTTGTTGAACGCGTCTTTCCTGTCGAATGCGCACGATGTCAGCAAGGAGGGCCCACACATGGCGATAGTCCGTGGGACGTCCAACCGCATGCGGCGTGTCGACATCGCCGCACGATCCTGTACCTGTGGGGCCTGGAAGGAGTGGGGAGAACCCTGCGTGCACGCTTGGCCAGTGCTCCTTGGTGGGGGCCAGCCGCCAGAGCCACTGTGTGATGTTGGCCTCACGAAGATGGTGTTTCGATGCGCATACAACAACCCGATGCCAGGTGTGGACCCCTCCATGCTGACCCCGCTGGAGGGGGTCAACTGGACGCAGCCGGGACCACGGCGTGGNAGAGATTGCCACACAGGGCATGCCACGTGGCAGCTGGGATGATGTCCCAAAGGACTACTACGATGAGGAGGAAGACGAGGGGGTTTGAGTGGTACGTTCCCATCCACCATTACTCCTGGACTTCGTTGCCTAAGTTCATTCACTTGTTGCCTAACACCTGTTTGTGTGCTGTGTCCATGGTGTACAGATGAGGGGTGTGCTACTTGAAGGGGCCCAATGTCATGGCCACCCCTTGCCCAAGGTCTACATAATAGACACAGATTGAAGAGGGCGGGCCAAATGACATGTGGCCAACCACATTAGGGCCCTCATGCTATGGTGGACTTTTTTTAAGGCTGCTTGATTCTCTGTGTGTGTAGAAACATTGTACGACTGTGAGGAAGACAGTGGGTATGCAATTTCTTTTTCGGTGGCATAAAAAGTCTTCGTGCCCACTCCACTATACAAAAAGAAATCCAGGGGCATTGTGCCCATTCTCTTTCATGAAATTGAACGATACACCAACAGCGTGTTTGCCATGGATTGCTCATCAGAGTCTTAGCTCTCGTTTGTTACTAGATTGGTGGTTGGGATTAGTGCAACTTGCTTCTTTTCAAGGATATGGGCAAGCAACACGCCCAGACACATCATGAAGATGTATATGCGCCCATGCCACAAAGGGCAAGTGATGGAAGACAGCATAGTGGATGCGGACTCAAATGGGGAGGTGATTGACCCGCTTGGTGATGTCTTCTACGACGCTTTGGACGAGCCATGCTTTGCACAAGCCTATGGAATTCCTATGCCAGGATTTCATGTAGGCCAGCTCTGCCCTGCTTGTGAGGTCATGGCATGGATTGCTTCGCTGCCGGCCACCTTTCATAACTGGTTAGTCAGTGGGATTCCTGGGCAGTTCATGCCTGTTTAAGTACCATCCTCAACCCAATGTATGGTAGGACAAACCATAAATTTTACTACTTTCATGGAGCCATGTTCATTGCATTATTCTCTTGCACTTTGTGTTGGTGAAATTACTTTGACAATCATGGGCACCACGTGTTAAAAATGGGCACTAGTGGAATGATGTACCCAAATACGTTAGTTCGCTTGCTATGCATCTTTCGAGTTCCATGGTGCTGGATGACGAACGGAATGCATGTCAAAAATTGGCATCCCATGAATAAAACGTGACTTTCCAATATGAAAGCACCATGGGGTCACATACGCGACTTTGTCATGGGATGCATGTGCAACCACGGCTGCCAATCACTGTGGTCGTGCATTGGCCGGCTAGTTGGGGCCCGCACACCCATAATCCAACACATGGTGTGAGGACTCGGCGGTGCATGGTCATACATGGCGTCCCACTGAACCTTCACCTAGCGCCAAGCAGGCTCGGCCTCGTGGCATGTTGGTTTGGGTGGGCACCTCATGGAATGTCCACACCCCATGGACCGCGTCGACTGTGTTCGGTGTCTCCCCAACCGAGCATCGGAGGTAATGGCCGGTCTACGGACATTGGGTCCATGTCAGTCGTTGACAAGTCTAGTCCTATCGCGCAAGTTGCACGAACAATCGCAAACTCACTGGTGACAGCGGTGGGTTTTTACGATGAACTCGAGTCCTTTCACTCAGTCAGCAAAGGTTCATCGCGATGTGTGATGTGCATGGCGGTGACCGATGTAACGCGCTTTTGAGAGTCGTCGATGTTCCGAACAATGGCGATGGTCAGCGGCATCAGCGTCGTTGTCGTCATGGACTGTACTCCAAGTAACCGATTTGCCAGGTGGAATTTGTGGACGCGTATGACAAACAGTCTTTCACAAGAGCATGCGGATGAAGACTAGGTCACGTTCGTCAAATATTCACTATTCGGCTGTAATCGACATGGGCATTCTGTGATTGATTTTATGTACTGTGGTATGCCGTGTCAAAAGTACCGGACTGGGATATGCCGTCCTTAATAAGGCGGACACCGGGTACGCAGTTCCAATTTCAAAGTGGTCTGGGTATCCGGTTCCATTTTGAGCAACCGGAGGCACAACAGCTTGAATTTTGGACATGGTGGGTATCTAATGTTTCCGCCCTATTTGTATGCCATTTTTTTAGAGTAAGAACACTACCTATGTTTTCAAAAACTCACCACAGTGTTGGGCGAGAAGGACCAAACCAAGAAAGTGGTGTACTTTCAAAAGCAATGGGCCGATGTAATATTTTCTCTCCTTCGAAAACAAGAAAGAAGCATGTACAAACTCAAAATGAACATCTAAGGAAGAAAAACAACCCAGCCTTGCAAGGGTACATCCCACTTGGAAGGAAGATGGAAGGAAGGCTTGGCCGTCCTACTTGTATCCTCCTCGCCACATCCCAACCGCATGCAAATGTCTCGAACTAAAAAACACTCAGTCAAATCGGGACATGCACAAAGAAGCATCCATCGATGTTGATTGAGCTTCAACTTAACTCCTGCTTTGTATGGGTTGAAAAACGTAATTCCGCATCGACAAAAGTATGACAACCGCATGACTGAAAAAAGGGTGCAATATCTCAGATATCCAAGCAAGCGAGAACAAAACATTGAGATACCATGAGTTAATTGTTAAAACAGTTGTCTCGAAATATTGGAACAAAGATCAAAGCCATATCAACCTTGATGGTCATGCACGATAGGTGACATGAGTCAACAATGAAACGAAGGGAGTTGGGTGATATGTCACCCTTGTGGAGACTCATGGTCATGCCACAAGTCTAGTTGTTTTCAGACACAAACCCCCATTTGGCCATTTGCGGTTTTCTATCATTGCGCAAATAGAGGTCACAAAACAAAACATCCTACATTCCCACAAAAATGTTTTTGTGTCAGGAAGTCAAATGGGGTTGATACGAAACATGCAGTCAAGCAAAAGTAGGGGAAAATAGCCAAGATATCCACAAAATGGAAGCATTGAACCCGCCATGTTCATATGCGGACTATCATGTCTGACATATCTAGCAGTTAAAAGAAGAGGTATCCGACCTCGCTTGCCGTGCTCAATTAGTGACATGTGTCACTAATCAAGCATGGCGAGCAATTTCATGTAACCGTCGCTCGATCACCACTCTCGCTCTCTCACGAGATTGCAATCGAGCAATGACCATTTTTTCCCTTCTTTTTTCGGGAAACCCCCCATTACGATTTAGGGTTTTGTATATTTTGCGCATGCGAAGCCTCGATTAAACATAAGACCCTACATCATAATAGGGAGTTTGAGTGTAAGAAGAAAAGGGGGTAATTTCTCGATCACGAATGAGCAAAGCCACCCATTTCAAACTTTTGATTCTCTTATCACGTCATACAAACAACCCCTAGCATGCAAGAAAGCTATTCAAACCCAACCTTGAAATACCTTCGTGGTTGAGGGTTTCAATTCTTGTGTGCGCACTTGTTGGGCCCCAAAAGAGCGAGGCCCAATACCGAATTCCCTTTCAATGCATGGGTTGTCTTGGACCCTCCAAGCGAACCCCTCCCTCGAAAATTCACAAACACCTTGAAAAGGGGGTTTGTTATTATTCAAGGAGCCTCTTGACGTCAACACTTTGATGCCACATGTCATGCAGCAAAGACATGGTGTCCATGCTTCCATTTTTCTAGATACGATATTGTTTTCCTTCCACCAGTGGGTATATCAGATTTAAGTTAAGAAACGCTGAATATGGCCTAATAAATACCAGTCATTGGATGTATCAAATGTCGTAGAAATTGGTGAAAATGCTATTACTCCCTGCTCTTTCACTCCTGACCCTATATACCTCGACCTCAAAACAATAAGCCTCATCCGCCCCTACCACTGAACATTAAGCAACATTTGCCCCCGTCACCGAAGAACAAGCCCCATCTACCCCTGTCTATCAACAAAAGGCCCATCTGCCCACTTGTTTTCACCATGTTTGCATAGTGATGCATGGCGTTGCTTGAGCATGGCAAAATCTTTCATGTGGTTTTAGATCGTGGCCCTCCACCATGGTCGTTATGATGGAGGGTTGAAATAGCATTGAGGGGTGCGGTGGGAGCAATCTGCACGTTGAAAATGCTAGCCAATGTCCGTCGGTAAGCACTTCACCAACCACCACCCACCACCCCCCACTTGTAGCCCACAAGCGGAACCACCCGCGCGCCAATCAAGACCTTCATGACNAAGGCCAGCAATGGAATGGGTCGCAAGAGGGATGCAGGGACAGGGGCATGGTGGATTGTGTCAACCCGCCTGAGGCAAACGGTCTAGAAAACGGAGTACAGTGACATCCGCCGACCGCTCATAGCATTTCAGCTATGAGAAGATATCCCCCGTAGGATCGTGTTTCCACACTGTTCAGCTCACAAAGTTTTTCCCCTCCGTGGCCTCTCGGTCTCCCCTTTTAGCTTGTCCCAAGTCTTTTGTATTTGCCCTTGGTTGGCCAACTTATGCCTTAGTTTTCAGCAGAAGTCTCAAGGGTAAGAAGTGGATACTTAGAATGAGCAAATGAGTAGTACATATAGCAGTGGCAAGCTTGGGTGCCTTTGCTTGAGGCCGAGGTGCCCTAGCGCGATCTCTAGGGTGGTGCGCGCGCACCTTAGCCCCCTTTAGGCGCGCGACCTAGCGCCCTAGGCGGGACTTGAACCCGCGATCCTGGATTTAATCCGCTTGCTCATTTAATCCAAGGAGCGGACCTGGGGGATTTGCGCTACAAGCGCAGTGCATACCCGGTTCGTCCTGCGGGGGACTTGCTCCGTAGAGCAATGCATGCCCGCCTAAATCTGCCGCTGACTGGACAAGGGGCATACCAGAAATAACAAAAATCTCCCTTGCACCTATGTCCATCTGCGACTAGACTCTTGCAGTGGCACGAAGCCCTGTGATGTCGGCCTCCATGTGTCAGGCCGCCTCTTCAGCCCTCGTCTGCAGCGCTTACCAGTCCGATACCCTGTGCACCAACCTTGTGCTGGTCACCATNGTTAGGAAGTCCGCAAGCATCTGCTTTGTCCCGACGTACTGCAGATCCACCACGTTCTTGGCGACCAAGTTGAGTGTGTAGTGGTAGCGGATGTCGATGTGTTTAGTCCGCCTGGAGAGCACGTTATTGTACGCGATGTCAATCGCGCTCTTGTTGTCAATGTGCACAAAAGTTGCCTCCTTCTGCGATGCTTGCATCTCAGCAGGCAGACTGCGCAGCCACTGTGTCTCCTTGCACGCTTTTGAGAGTGCGACGTACTCAGCTTCAGCAGTGGAGATCGAGATGCAGTCCTGCTTTCTGCTCGCCCAAGAGACAGCTCCGCCGTTCAGGATGCACACGAATCCTGAGCTAGACATCCTGTCGTCAAGATTACCTCCCCAGTCTGCGTCGGTGTAGCATTTGAGGCGCAGAGGGTCTGTTCCTTGGAGGCTACCATAGCAGCCCCCAGCGCCGTGTCCTGTTAAGGTAGCGGAGAATCCGCTTCACGGCCTGCCAGTGGAGTGGCCCAGAGTTGGCCACATACCGACTGGTCAGCCCCAGAGCAAACGCGATGTCAGGCCGTGTGCCAACCATGGCATACATGATGCTCCCTACCGCAGACTGGTAGGGGACATTCTGCATCTCACGACGCTCTGCTTCCGTGCTGGGGGAGTGAGAAGAGGTGAGTTTGGTGTCAGTGGGGAGAGGAGTGCTTTGGGGTTTGCAATCTTCCATGCCGTAGCGCCGAAGCACCTCCGTGATGTACTTCATCTGGTTGAGCTCGATAGTGCCTGCTGCTCCGTTGCGGTGGATGGCGATGCCGAGGTAGTACTCGAGCTCTCCCATGTCCTTCATCTAAAACCTGTTGCTCAGCTGCTCTTTGAGGACCACAAGGGCCTTCTTGGAGGTAAAGCTCAAAATCAGATCATCCACATACAGTGCGACCAGCAGCAACCCTTGATCATCCGCATGCACATACGCACTTGGATTGTTGTGGCAGTGCGCGAAGCCAATGGTGGCCATGAAGCCATCCATCTCCTCGTACCAGATCCTTGGAGCCTGTTTCAGCCCGTAGAGCACTTTGACCAGCCTGCAAACTTGCCAGGGTTTGGCTTCGACCCCCTCGGGCACCTTCATGAATATCTCCTTGTCCAGCTTCCCATAGAGGAAAGCCGTCTTGACGTCCATTTGGTTTATTTCCATGTCGTGTGTAGCAGCCACAGCCAGCAAGGATCACATCAAGGTAAAGGCAGTGACAGGAGAGTAGGTCTCGTTGTACTTAGACCCTGCTCTCTGTGAGAATCCCTTTGCCACTACTCTCGCCTTGTACTTGTCGATGTTGCCATCTTGCTTCAGCTTCACGCGCAATACCCACTTCACGCCCACCACGTGAGCGTTGGGTGGCTTGTCCACCAGCTCCCACGTACCATTCTCCTTTATGGAGGCCACCTCGCTCTCCATCGCCTCCTTCTACTTTGCGTCATCCAGCCGCGAGAGAGCTTCAGCGATGGTGCTTGGCTCTCCCTGCGCAAGGCATGACCAGCTCAGGCCGGTCCACTTGGCATTCCTCGCATTGTACTTCTGCACAGGCTTGCTTTGGTGTGTGCTGTGCCTTAGCGGTGTTGGTGCTGGCTGCTCATGCTGCTGCTGCTGCTTTGCTTCCCCAAATGAGGTAGCAGGAGGTGTAGAGCCACTGGCCTCTGAAGAGGCCTCGGACTTCTCCGACAAGGTGTCGGAATCCGTCTCTGCTTCAGCCTGAGTGGACGCTCTCCTTGTGTCGGCAGTTGTCACTACCTGCAGCTTTGGCATTCCACACCAGTTAGGAGGGGGTACATCTCCCGCCTCCAGCAGCACAATCCACTCTCCCTGTTTGGGAGAGTCCTCGGGGTTGAGCAACTCTTCCTTTCCGTTTGACTCTTCCTTGAAGTCTAAGTCTCAAGAGGTGAAGACTCTCCCAGCTGCCTGGTCCCACAGCCTGTACGCCTTGCGCACGGCTTCATAGCTGACCATCACGCACTTGCGCGCACGTGCATCCAGTTTGCCGCCTCCCTGCCCGTCTTGGACCTTGGCCCAAGCGGTGCAGCCAAATGCTTTCAAGTGAGAGGCATCAGGCTTCTTGCCTGACCACGCCTCCTGTGGCATCATCCGCTCCTTGCTCTGCTCCGTACTCTCCCCCTTGCTGCGCAGTGCTGTGGCTGGCGTGAGGTTGATGAGGTAGCAGGCGGTGCGCGGAGCTTCTGCCCAGAAGCGCGGTGGCAGTTTTGAGTCAAACAACATGGTTTGCGTCATGCCCATAATGGTCTGGTTCATGCGCTCGGCCACGCCGTTGCTCTGCGGTGTGTAGGGGGTGGTCGTTTGGTGGTCGATGCCAAGCTGTTTGAGCAACGGCTTGCACCCCTTGTACTCTCCGCCGTTGTCGCTACGCAAGGCCTTGAATTTCTTTCCAGTCTGGCGCTCCACCATGGCGACAAACTCCTGCAGCTTTTCCAGCATCTCTCCTTTATTTTTGAGGAAGTAGACAAACACTTTTCTGGAGCAGTCGTCGATGAAGGTGAGGAAGTACTTGCTGCCGCCGTTGGATGCTGTGCGCATTGGGCCGCACACGTCGCTGTGGATCAGGTCGAGTATGGCCTCCGTTCTGCGACCGTTCTTGGTGAAGCGTTTCCGCTTCGTCTTGCCTTGTAGGCAAGCCTCACACCCCTGATTGTGCCCACCCTTCAGCACCCACCCTTCCAGCCCGCGTACCAACTTTTGATCCTGCATGACCTGCAGGGTGCTGTCAGCCACATGCCCAAGGCGTATGTGCCACAGCGAAGCAGTTGCTGCTCCCGCGTCTTTGGTTGCCACAGCAGGCGACTTGGATGGTGCTTTGGCTTTCACCGGTGGTGCATCATCCGCTACTGCCTCTGCCACCGCAGCGTGTCCCTCGTCAGCGCTCTCAGTCTGCAGCACGTAGAGCCCGTCGGTTCTTGGCACCTGGGCGATCAGGTCTGATGTGGCATAGGAGACGGTGACGTCCTTGTTCTTGAGGATCACCACCTCCTTCTTGGTGAATATCACCGTTATCTCGTGATAGGTGATCCGAGAGACAGACAAGAGGTTCGCGGTGAATGTGGGCATGTAGACCACGTTTTGAAGCCGCAACTCCTTCTCAGCTCCATTGAGCTGAGTTCGCACAACTTTCTCTCCCTCACCCACTGCGTACTTGATGCCGCCATTGGCGCACCGGAACTTGGCGGTGGACGGTGTGAGAGCAGAGAATCCACACGCTTCCATGGAGGTGTGGTAGTCGGTGCCTGAGTCAAGCCCGAAGGCTCCAGGACGAAGTAGTACCGACCCCTTCGCCGAAGGGTCGCTCTTAGGCATCATGCTCGTTGAGCTGCCCACCTTCTTGCTGTGGTTGCTGTTCCCACTCCCACCGCCGCCGCCTTCCTTCTTGGGAGCTTTGCACTCCCTAGCCCAGTGCCCTGCCTTGCCGCAGTTATGGCACTTGCCCTTCTTCTTGGCATTCTTCCTGCCACCGCCACTGCTTCCACTGTTGCCTTGGTTGGAGTAATTGCCGCTTGAGCCACTTGCGTACGCTACGTTATTCATGACGCCGTTGCTGTTCCGCATGGCCTCATTGCGCACGTACTCGGAGAGACATGGATACGTGAGCTCCGACTCTGCCAAACCACCCAGAGTGGTGATCATTGGGCCCCAGCTTGGCGGCAAGGCCATGAGGAGGATCATGGCTTGCATGGCTTGGTCGAGATGCCAGGACATTGCACGGGCTTCTTGAAGCAGTCCCTCAAATTGTTTGAGGAAGTCGGGGATCAAATCTCCCTCGCCCACCCGCAATCCGATGAGGCATTGCAGGATGAACAGCCGATTAGCAAGGGAGGTCGATTGGTACACGTTCGTCAGCTTGGTGTAAGCCTCAGCTGTCGTCATGCACCCCTCGATGTGGGATAGGAGGGACGGAGAGATTGAAGTGACAAGAAGCGCCAACACAATGTCGTTGCGCTCTCGCCAAGCATCGTGCTCTTGGCTTGTCTCGTCCGCGGGTTCCACCTCCGTCCCTTGCAGCATCTGTAGGTACCCTAGCACCCTCATTACCACCTCAAACTGCCATTTCCAGGTCCCAAAGGCTTCGCCATCGAACCTTGCTATGGCATTGGCCGCGCCCAACTTGGCGGGCCTTGAGGGGAGAGTGAGCGCCTGACTTTCCGGCATGGTGCCGAGTCGGTCAGCGGTCCTCTCGTTGACTCTGCGCGTTCTCCTCTGCTTCGTTGAGACTGATGTTTGCTGATGAGGCCGATGTCTGCTACCAAGTTGTCAAGGTGCAGCCCGTTGCATGCCCCTCCAGCCGATGGCCCCTAGCTATGGTGGAGGAAGTGCTCCCACAGACACGAGGTCGTACCCACAAGGGCAGAGCTTCTCTCGTTAGGACTCGAGGGTCATACCCACAAGGGTAGAGCGTGTCCTCGTTCCTTGTCCATGGAGAGCTGTTTGGACCACGAGCCGGACTCGTGTCTGTCCTCTCACACTTGTACGCACCTTAGGCCTAGGTAGGCCGACGATGGAGCAGATGGAGCTGAGTCTTCAACGCCGCGAGTCTTGGATGCCGATGAACCTGCCACTTATGTGAGCGGAGGGTTTGCAATGGTCACTGATCACTGTGGGTCCATAACCCTTTGTCAACCCGCCTGAGGCAAACGGTCTGAAAAGCGGAGTACAGTGACATCCGCCGACCGCTCATAGCATTTCAGCTATGAGAAGATATCCCCCTCAGGATCGTGTTTCCACACTGTTCAGCTCACAAAGTTTGTCCCTTCCGTGGCCTCTCGGTTTCCCCTTTTAGCTTGTCCCAAGTCTTTTATATCTGTCCTTTGTTGGCCAACTTATGCCTTAGTTTTCAGTACAAGTCTCAAGGGTAATAAGTGGATACTTAGAATGAGCAAATGAGCAGTACATATAGCAGTTGCGAGCTTGGGTGCCTTGGCTTGAGGCCGAGGCGCCCTAGCGCGATCTCTAGGGTGGTGCGCGCGCACTTTAGGCCCCTAGGTGCTCGTGCACCTTAGCCCCCTTTAGGCGCGCGACCTAGCGCCCTAGGCGGGACTTGAATCCGTGATCCTGGAACTAATCCGCTTGCTCATTTAATCCAAGGAGTGGACCTGGGCGACTTGCGCTACAAGCGCAGTGCATACCCAGTTTGTCCTGCGGGGGAATTGCTCCGTAGAGCAGTGCATGCCTGCCTAAATCTACCGCTGACTGGACAAGTGGCATACCTGAAATAACAGATTGTTGGAGCGCCATTGATTCTGGCTGACGCCCGTTAGCCAAAATGCATGGAGCTCTAGGAATGGGGAGTTAAAAACTCCCCATTGGTTCTTGTTTTCATGTTTTTCACCTTTCGACCCATGTTGACATGCATATCATACACAAAACCACCCCCTAAATGCAACTGGGGTATAATTTTTTTTTTTCTGGCACCTGCTTGACCTTGTGGTAGCGAGGCCCACAAGGTTCCCTTCCAAAGCATGGGGAGTCTTGGGCCCCCCATGCAAACAACTTGCAAACAAACTCCAAAAATTCATGAACCCTTGTGCAAATGAGTTTGTGATTGTTCGGCCAAAAACTCTGATATCAACATGTGAATGCCCTCTGCCATGCGACGTTGATATGTTGTCTTTTGACAAACGAGATGGGTACATCACTTTCTTCTCAATTTAAAACTTACGTTTGTGCACAAGGGGCGAATGGGGCTTTTTATTGCAAGGGAGGGGCAAATTAGGCATATAGTTTTGTGGTAGGGACGAATGAAGATTATTGTTACAAGGTAGGGTAAAATCTGGCTTCTCCTATACGGTCACTTTATCAATTGGGAATTTTGTGGATGCATGGTCACTCCCCACAAAAAAAACCATTCTTGTTTTGTTATGGGAGACATACACCCATGTTCATCCATACAACCTACCATGAATCGCATTTGCGGTTGTATTGTTTTAATTGTATGAATGTTCCCGTTCAATGCATCCCAATTCTCGAACCCCCAGAATGAACTACTCGCAAACCCTCTTTCAACGAGTCTCAAACATCTCTGTAGAGGACTTCGTGACTGTTTGGAAAACAACATTGTCAACATGTCGACGATGTATGCCATGCAATGTCAACATTGCAATTACTTTTTGATATTATGTTTCTATAACATAGCTTGTGGATGTATTGGTGTTATCGTTGTGGGTTTGGATATCACTTAAATCTAGTGCCAAACGATGACACCCAAGCTTTATCGAGAGTTATGTGGATATATGGTCACTTTCCAGTTTAGGAATACAATGGGTGTATCGTACATACTTACCGAGGACCAAAAAAAAATCAGCATGGAAAGTGGACTAAAAAAATTCAATAAAACAGATGGCTCCAGTTACTGCAACAATACCAATACAGCTGGAAATGTTTTCTTCTTCTAAAAAGATAAACAATAACATTGCAATATGTGCCACTTAAATTTATCTACATGGAAACACAAAAACAAACCATTTTTGTTAACCATGTTTCTATAAAAAATCTCTAATTGTATTTTGATCCACGCATGCATTGTGTAGAACTTGTTTAACTTATACTCTGGTTGCCTACATTTTTCAACTTATCACAAGGTCACCCCTATACTTCAACCTACCGTTGGTTACGTCTATAAATGGAGACAACCCGGTGATAACTCCTTAAAACCGGGGGCAAGAAAACCATTAAAAAAGTATGTCTGGGAATTCTAGAGATGATTCCTTGAATGTATATCAAATGGGGACGACCTAGAGATAATCCTTAGAATGATGTCAAACTAAAGTTAGGATTGCGATGATTCTGACCTGTGGGACAAGTTCACTGGAAAAAACTAAGAAAATAAGCCAGACCTATTAAGAGCCAAATAGCTCAGACACCCATAAAGCTCAAAGTATGTCGCTCCATAATGTCCCACACATACACGAGTCCCTAAACTCCACGAGTGGGCATTTCTATCCTTGTATTTATGGACCACGGCCCACCGACCTTAGGATGTTTATGTCTTTCTGGTGAGAGAATTCTGATCACCAGGTTAGACCTCCGCTATTCCATTCCTGATTATTTAGACAAATTTTACCACATTCTCAAGTAGTGAATGAAACTGTTGTGAGTTGTATCGATGTTTTGATAACATTTGTTTGACTTTTCCACATCACTAGAATTTTATGCAAGCGCACCTCAATGTTGTCGAAACCCCCCCACTTCTCGGTGGAGTTTCTCGAAGCGACAACTCTCGATAGATCTTTGCACGCATCACTCGAATCAAGCACCCTATAGC
>SZWC01026941.1:7963-31311 GCA_023375785.1 Penium margaritaceum
GAAGAAGAGTGTACTATGAGGCGCTTGGGGGCAATCCCTCGTGGTGAGGGTGCCTCTTCCGGCAGTAGCACGTTGGCGCTTGGCCGCTTGGTTGCAAGTCTGAGGTGGAGCAATCACCGAATGCACTTTTTGCGGTTTTGATGTAGGGGAGCTTGCTTCCTCAGCAAGCTTGATTTTGCACGAACATGGGTTAGGGGAATGGGGTCGTTCGATGGGACTAGATGGAAACTGAGGGCGTTTGTTCAATCCAACTGTTTTGGACAGTCATCATGTCCTACAGTCATATTTTGTCATGTCCTACAGTGACAAAGCTCTTCTCAATCCACTGCATGGCACAATGTGAGACTTTCTTCTGCTCACATGCGACATCTGCTACGTCTAGTACACATCATTGAAATTGGAAAATGGTGCAAGGAGAGGTGAAGTCTTGCAGGAAGGCACTGCGCAAGCAATCGCAGACAGTATGGAGAACAGGCAGCCAGTTTCACCGCAGCACAAGCGCTAGTGTCAGGCCTTCCTCAACCCCAGGCTGAGTTTGTTCCGATGTTTAAAAACCTTCAGCGCCACATCGCTGTTGAAAGCATTAGCAGGAGTGGTCAGACTGAAACCAGACCAATATCTTCCTTCGCTCATTTACCCTTGATAGCCCCCGATACGTTGCCCTGGTCATGATTTTTTATGGGTACCTATGGCCTGCGTTCTGTGACTGATGATCTCATGGCATCCAACGTGAAAAAAATGAAGAGGAATTGGATCAGTCTGGTCTGAGTTTCTGTAACTCCCTATGGACAGAGAACAGCGTCAGAACAATATGTGTGCATGTGCACGTTTGGACATCACGTGCAAGAAAAACAACTTAATGTCACTTGTAGACGTTGCATAATGACATTTGACACGCTCTAAGTACAGAGACACTATCGCGCCTCGTTTGATTGAGAGAAATCTGCACGACAGTCGCTGAGATTTGAGCAGAGGTGTTGTGTCTGAAGTAATGTGCTATGTTGGGCCTAGGCCCTTGAGACCATTGTCCATGGGGATGGGACATCCGCTGATACTCATATGAGGGGGACCTTGCTGAAAGGGGCCTGATGAAGGAAACCCATTTTCCAACGGACCAACGTTTTCCACCAACGTTTTGGTGGAAAACTCCAAACCCCGGACAGGTTGACATGCATGCTGGTGCAAGGTTGACATGCATACTGGTGCAAGGTTGACATGCATACTGGTGCAAGGTTGACATGCATGCTGGTGCAAGGTTGACATGCACACTGGTGCAAGGTTGACATGCATGCTGGTGCAAGGTTGACATGCATGCTGGTGCAAGGTTGACATGCACACTGGTGCAAGGTTGACATGCATGCTGGTGCAAGGTTGACATGCGTGCTGGTGCAAGGTTGACATGCACAGTGGTGCAAGGTTGACATGCACACTGGTGCAAGGGTGACATGCACACTGGTGCAAGGGTGACATGCACACTGGTGCAAGGGTGACATGCACACTGGTGCAAGGGTGACATGCAAACTGGTGCAAGGGTGACATGCACACTGGTGCAAGGTTGACATGCACGCTGGTGCAAGGTTGACATGCATGCTGGTGCAAGGTTTTGATTCCTTTTCATTAACGATGGTTTTTGGAGTTGTCTCCAGAGGTTGCCCATGTTTCCATCCTTGAGTCCACAGATCTCGTTTACCGTATCACCGCAATCATTTGAAAGTAAAGTAATCATGATCATTTCCAAACCCAGAAATGTACCCCTCCTGGGTACTTCTGTAACGGTTGTTGATTAGTTCTGTCCTGTCTTAACATTAATGCAGGAAAAACCCCTTTGCGGGTCAGGTCGATTCTCACCGGCGGAAAAAAGAGCGACGGTCGTTGACCGTTGCTTGATTGAGCGCAAGCGCTCATTGACTGTGTTCCTTTCAACGAGCGGTTGCGCTTCCGCTCATTGATGCGAGGTCGTCCCCTGGCTTCTCACAAAGCGAGAAGCGAAGCAACGACACCTGCAACTCTTCCAACACTTGCAAAACCATTGCAACACTTGCAAAACCATTGCAACGCTTGGACTTATTTTTCTAAATGCTTTGCAACGCTTGGACAAAATGAACACTTATGCGGCGTTCTCCTGCTCGGTGGTGAGAGTTTAGAGGTGAGACCGTTTAGCGGGAAGTGGTTCAGAATGCTGATGGGGCGGCAGTCAACGCTGACGTGTACTTCGGCAGATGGTTCGACAAGTGCAAGTCGATTTACCGCCGTAAAGCGTAGGTAGCAAAGGTGGTGGAAGTGGTGGAGTATGGATTTTGTACAGTTAATGGCTTTGGAAGCAAATTTGTTCACTTCTTACGTCGAACCACTCCCAGATTTGTGACTTCCGAAGCCAAAGTATTCATAATTTAACCGTATAGTTTTTAACCCGTTGCCGAACCTCATGATGTCGGCGCAAGTAGGATGTACTCTCTCAAGCACATTAATGAGTTTTATTTTAGGTTCTTTGTTTCAATTCGTATGTTTGAATCCGGGCGTCTGTGTCGCATGCTAAGCCGCTTCAAAAGCCCCTCGAGTCGCCAAGGTTGGACGGCGCAGCATGCAGGCTACTTGTCGGCCCTCCTTCTGGTTCACCCTATCACTCTTCACGAACTACTGGTATCAGAGCAGTGGAGGATAAACTCAGTCACCTCCCACCACTATCGGGTGTGGAGGGACCTTATTCGTGGGACTGAATTTTGCGGCCGCTGCTTTGTAGGTAGCAATGCTTGCCAGGATGCAGAGTGTGGCACACACACGAGGCGGGTGCCACGTGCATGGCCATAGAATGGAGCAAGCGGGGTTTCACTTAGAAAAGACCAGCTCTACGCCAAATCCATCTCCATCACGGGACCGTCCCCCAATGCTCAGCTTCCCGATCTGTCCGAGTTGCACACCGAGGCCGTTGGAGAGTGCCATACGTGGGAAGAGAGTCATTGTCCGTCGCGTTGGGACACTCGAGCGTCCGTTGCAAATACTCGCAAGTGGAGGCGTCTCCTACTTGGCGAGGAGAGGTAAGAGGACCCACGGGACAATGATACTGAGTTCAATGCCTGTCTGTGTGCTGGATGACTACGTCCAGAGGGGTATCGTCCCCACCACGACGACATCACCCCGCGCCCGCCAGCGACTCTCACCAGTGGTTGTGTATCCCTCGCAGATGAGATGGAGGCCCTTTTGTCCCCCGCTGTCATTTCCAAGCCAGCCGACGTGTCGCCAGCCACTCCACTGCATGGAAATCCTTCCAGCCAGCCGGAGGTCAGCATGAGTGCATCAGATGCATCCATGGCTGGCGGTCTTGGCGGAGACTGGTAGAATTCGGAACAGGACACCGAGCTGCTCGAAGTCGCGCTCGCCTTCACGGAGCAGCATCGCAGAAGCAGAGGCTGGATGGCTCGGATGTACAATGACGTGGCGAAGAAAGCCACGACTGCATGGAAGCTGCCCGAGCCGCTGACCGCCATGCAGGTGAAGAGCAGGATGACCAACCTCAGGCGCGTGTGGCGTACCGCCCGAGACTTGCTTGGAAAGGGCGGTGATTTTTTAAACGCTTTGCAAAGCGTTTAAAAAATCAACAGCCCGAGACTTGCTTGGAAAGGGCGGTGATTTTTTATACGCTTTGCAAAGAGTTTAAAAAATCAACAGCCCGAGATTTGCTCGGAAAGGGCAGTGATTTTTTAAACGCTTTGCAAAGCGTTTAAATAATCAACAGCCCGAGACTTGCTCGGAAAGGGCGGAACCCAGTTCAGCCGGATGACGTGGACTATTGACATGGACAGCGAGAAGTGGATGGAGGTGAAGCTCGCAGATCCCAAGCAAGGCAAGTTACACAACCTGCCTATGCCGCGGTATGACGCGGTTACTAATAATTTTTTTCCAGATAAAGCTGCAGGTGATAACGTCATCACTACTGACATACCGTACATGCCTGCACCCACACCTGTGGAACTCGACCGTTGTGGGAAACGACGGGTGCATGTGGCACAGGAAATTGATATGGCTGAGAAGATGTTGAAAGGTGCATTGAAAATTGAGTGCGTCATAAAGGATGCTGGACCCAAGACTGCGTAGGGCATGGCCGTGTACGTTGCTTTGCGCGATGGGAGCGTGCACAAGAACAACAAGCTAGCCCTGCTGGATGCATTGCGTTGTGACAAGCTCCGTGAACTTGACGTGCACTCATGTGGTGATTTCACTCAAGTGGCAAAGCATGTGCTGGGATGTGACCCAACCAAGGATCCAAAGGGGAAATTTTAGGAAACCGAGGGTAGCACCATGCAGAGTGCGGAAGAGGAGGGCGAAGAGGGAGGGCCGGCCATGCAGGAGGAAGTGGCAGCAGGGGATAACCTTGCTGGCAACGAATATCTTGATGAGGATGTGGACAGTTTTGGGTTTTAGGGGAAGTTTGCGGAACTTTTGGAACAAGTGGAAGAGAGGAAGATGCTATTGATTAATACAAAGAGTCCCAACTTGCCTGAGAGTCACTATCAGAGCTTGATGAATCCATGTAATCCTCCCACATCTGTTATGCAATAGAACTTCGCAGTAAACTTGTCCGTCCCATGCCATGTCCCAAACTTGCCCTTGTTGTGGCGTGACTATGAATGTGTGGGCCCAAGTCTTGCACCCCGTTGTCACACATGGTAAGAAGGCTGTGCATGAAAAAACATGATAAAATCAATGGGCCCTGGAAATCACCATAAAAACTACGTACCCCATTCAAAATATGAAACCGGCCTCTTAGAACACCAAGGGATCTCTCTATGCTTTATCTTACCATTCTTCCCATGTCTGTGGTTGCTGTTGACCTGGCTCGTATTCTTGTAGGTGATAACGGACCCCTCTGTATGGTGTCATTAGCCCATGTGTGTCTGGAAATGCTGCGTCAACCAACATGAATTTCGTGGCAGGAACTCGAAACCCTTCACGCACCGCTCCCGCAAACATGCGGGCGTCGTGCGCACTACCCTCCCATCTTGCACTGACGTAGGTGAAGATGAGGTCATGGTCGCATGCAGCCAGGATGTTCTGTGTAATTTGATAGTGTCGATTCATGTATGTGCCACGTCGTGATCGCAACACAACCACAGTCACGTAAGTGCCGTCGATTGCTCCGATGCAATGCTCAAACCATGGCATGTAGTCAGGGTGATGTGCCCAACACTCAGGTGGGGACGCGTCAGCAGATGGCATCTTAATGACATGAGGCGCGAGGTCCACCAGGGCTGTAACGACCTCCCTTAACATGCACCAGATGGTTGGTGCTGCACGCTGGAAGCGCTCCATCAGGTGTCGCACGGTCATGAAATACACAAGCCGTAGGTACATCAGAATCTTCTCTTCCAGCATGACACGTGTGTCGCGAATTGACGAAGCTGCTCACAAGAACGTGCTGACCCGCTCCTTGAGAACAGAGACATACATGACATGTTGTAAATACGTTGCGGATGCCCCTCACTGAGCTCTTGCACCCATGCAGGACATAACAGTGCTCCAGTGAGCATGGGTTGACGCATCAAACGTCGGAGGAGCCTCCTGATGTCGTCGATGAGTATCTCTCTCACCATGGTGGCGAATTGAGCACGGAGTTTGATGGCACGCCGTATGAGCGCATCTCTCACTGCTTGACGTCGGGAGTCCATCATGGCACCAGCAAAGGCTGTAAGTGGAGTGCGCGGGGTTCATGTGTGCATGAAGAACAAACACCGATCGCGACACAAAACATGCGACACGGACTCTAAATCCGTTGCGACGCGTGCATGCAATTCGAAATTCGATGTCAACCGACGGGCCCAGGGGTCAAACCCCCAATGGTAAGGAAAGGCGTCATTTTGAAGTAGTAGCCGTACCAATAGGCAGGAGTCTTTTTACGGTACCCTAGGGGAACATTGTTTGACGTTGGTTGTGTACTACCGCCGTTGTCAACCGTTCCCGGCTCCCAAAAGCATTTTTTTTTAAATCTCTTGTTACCGCCGAGCAGGAGAACACCGCATTAGACACTGCAATGCACAGTTGCAATTTGTCCAGAAATCATTAGAACATGCAAATGAGTTCTCAGAAGAAATGGAAAATCACTGATGCTCCTCATCCTCTGGAATGACAGAGTCACACAAAAGCTGTCCGCGTTCAACACTTGCATGTTTTGCCACGAACTGCAGCTCGGTTGTGAAATATCTTCAACCACACTTCGACCACATGATGTGTCAATTTCCTTCAGCCTCAATCATGATTCTACCATCCATCTGAGTAGGGTCTCTTTCATTGTTTTAGTCGGAACTGCATGCGTGGGTTGTCCTTAGCTTCCTCGGTCATCCACTGTGAGAATGTTTATGTGATGAACGCCTTGAAAGGGCGCTGCAGTCCCACGTCCGTGGGCTGCACTTTAGAAGTACAGCCCGCCAGAATGTACACGGGGACTAAGCAAGGGAATGCATCCTTCAGCCACTCCCCGAGCGCCTTGGGGCACTGTGGACGCAACGCGCCGAGGAGGATGATGCACGGCTCCTTACCGGCGACTTTGTCCTCTGCTGCACACTTCCTTTTGTACCATGGGTGGAGGAGAAATCCAAATCTCCCTCGAGTCATCAACTAATTCTCCCAATGATTTGTTCTTTCTGTCAAATGCCACCCAGAGTTCTCAGGCGCATCGGCGTTGGGCCCAGATTGTAGGATATTGCTGGTCATACCAGAAGAAAAAGACCTGCAACGAGCACAAAGAAATGGTAAGCTGCAGACAAGAGGTTAACAGCTCAAAAACATGGAGAGGATGGCAAAAAAACATAAAAAGGACGGGAGTGGACATGCGCTTGCATGGGGAGCATGTCCTCATCCATGGATGTCGCAAGTTCCGCCATCAATTGACACTTGTCATCGGCACTGAGCATGCCAACCTCCTTGCTTCTGCAAGGCACCTGAGTATTGTTGCGTGAGGGCACAACAATGACGTCTTTGTGGTTGGCGTTAACCATAAAGGCGCGGTTGACCTTGTAGGCAGCAACGATGCCCGCCATGCGCAATATCAAACCGTTGCTCCCAGTTCACCGGAAGCTCTTAAGCCGTTGTTGTATATGCGTGCCACGACCAAAAAATGTCTTGACCATGAACTCGTAGATCCACATGTGGCTGAAGCGATGATGCCGTCATTTTTTTTTCAATTCCTCCAGACAATGGTCAACGATGATGCCGCAGATCATGGCTTGGGTGGCTAGGGAGCAAAAAGGGATGCCATTGGAGCAGAGTCACTCAAGCTTGGTACAGCCTTCCTGACGATGGTCAGATAATGATCGAGGAAGCCACAAAATCCATGAACACTAGGAGAAAATATTGTGTCTGGTGTCCACTCGGCGATGGTCTCATTGGGTGCCCGTGACGCAGTCTCCAAAATGTGGTCGTATGGGATCTTTGTGCCCCGCACGTAGCACCCATATATGGTGCTTGCCGCCAAATTTTCGTAGAAACAAAAACCTTTGGGGCCGCACCAAACTCGTTGTAGGGGCTTCATGGCAGCATAGACATTTCTGCAACGTTGAATGGCGGTGTTGATCTGGTTGAAATGACCGCGCCCAACCCAGTTCGTGTATCCGCCTCGCCGTTTTGCAAGTTGCTACAAAGGCCAGGCGTTGTTGCCGCTTAGCAAGTTGGACAAAGATGCGGCACCATTGTTTTGAGAATTTTACGTGGATAGAACTTGGCTTGGAGCTCCCAACATGTTGATGGAAGGCCACATGCTTGGGCGACCTGGTTTGCGCTTGAAAAGAAACTTACGGGTGGGAGACATAAGGCATCTCGGGCGATCTCTACAATGTGCTCGTCCAATGTGCTCGTCACGCGTGCACCCACCCAATGACGGTGTTGGGCTCCATGAGGGTGGGTGGGTGATGATGAGTGTAAGCCTGTTGACAGTTCTTTCAACTGAGATGCATCCACCCTTTTACAGTGAATGTGGGGTGGTGTGAGGGTTGGATGTGTGTTTTGCAACTCCACTAGCAAGACCATTCTTTGCAGCATTCGTGGCCTTGAGGAGCCATGCTTCTGGAGGATGTTGCCCTTTCCGAGTGAGGGCAACACCCCCAAAAGTCACGGACGTTGCATGGACGTTGATAATCTCCACACGGGAACGACCGTCGATTTTCTTGCTCGAGTTTTAGTGAGCAAATTCGGTCCCATGAACAACGTAAGGATTTTCTCGCACGAGAGGACATGACACATCATGCTCGTTTTTACTTTTACATGGCGTGAACACCAGGACAGAAATTTCAAAATGGCTCTAAAAATCGGTCCTGGTAAATACAATCATCCCCCAAAAAACCTTTGCGAAAAGTTTTTTAATTAACACCGGTGATATGGAAACTCAATGCACAGGCATATGGAGGTCAAGTGCCAAAAACTTAGGAAGGTGATGTCCTTTTCAATGACACATAGTATGCACATTGGCCACATTGGACTGTGCATGTCAGACACTAGAACGATAAATGGACTTTCCTCCATCAAGGTTTGTGGCTTTGGGGTTGCCAGCCGTATGATTCTACATCCGAGCGTTGTAGTTCTGCTCTTGATGCGATCGGGAGCTACAATCATTCTGGACTGTCATCCAAGATACCAAAAATGATAAATGCTTGTCAAATGTCTCTCTTGAGGCCACTTTTGTAGTAGAAACACAGTTTGTCGGAAACGAGGGTAGCACCAGTGATAGTTTTCCTGAGATGTCGCGTATACTCCATCACACTAGATTGTTAATGCAGACGTTTGAGTCTGTACCGTGCATTTCACACAATCTGTAGGTGGACTAGAGCAGCGGATCATTCTACGACATTATCACTAATAGAAAACAACATCTACCTTAAGTCGAGCAACCCACAATGCAACGTCAGTAACGGGAAGCAGTAGAGGTGGAACAGTAGAGGAGTTTGTGGCAGCCACAGAACACCAAGTGATATCTGTTGACGTCGCCAAGAGGTACCTGAAGCAAGGAACTCAAGCCTGGCTAGTCCACGTGGAGGCAGGAGAATAAAAAGAAATCGTCGCTGCGGAGGCGATGGCGTCGACCTCGACATCCGAGAAGCTTGCAGTAGTATTGGAGGAGTTTGCAACACTCATCGAGGCATCCAAAGGAGTTTTTCCCGTCAAACTGCCTGGAGAGCTTCCTCCACGACAAAACATGGACCATCCAACAGGCCTGAAGTTGAACAACAGACTGACAGTGAAGGGGACCTATTGGATGAGCAATCATGAGCTGACCGAACTCAAGAAGTAGCTGGATGATATGCTCGGTCACGAGTTCATCAAACCTTCCATGTCACCATATGAGGCACTTGTACTTTTTTTTAGAATGAAAACCGGAGAGATGCAAATTTGTGTGGACTACTGAGCATTGAACAACATCACCATCAAGAACTGCTACCCTCTTTCGTGAGCATGCAAACTTTTTGACCAACTCCATAGAGCCCAATATTTCTGCAACGTTAATCTACACATCAACCATCACCACAGATGTGTATGTGATAATGACTTCAACAAGACAACATTTCACACAAGATACGGGTATTTTGAGTACACGGTCATACCATTTGGACTCACAAATGCCCCTGCAACATTCATGGCAGCCATGAACAACATATTCCGCATGTACCCTGACGACTTAGTCATCGTGTACCTTGACAACATCCTGGTTTACATTCATACCCCAGAGGAGCACAATGGACATCTTCACAAAGTTGTTGAAGTTTTACAAAAGCGAGAAGTTTTTTAGAAAAATCTTGAAGTGCGACTTTGGTCACCGTTTGATCGAGTTTTTGGTCTACATCATCGGCGGCGGATGGATCACCGTGGACCCGAAAAAGGTAGAGGCAGTTGCTGATTAGCAAATGGCCACAAATGTTGAGGACGTTTAAGTATTTAGGGACTTCTACAATTACTACCATTGATTTGTAAAGGACTACGCTCGAGGTTCAACTTCTTTCTCCCCACTCACTTGAAATGCAACCAAGTGGAATTGGGGGGAAAATAAGTGTTCGACTCTTTGAGAAACTTGGTGACATCAGCGCTAGCCTTACGATTGGCAGTTCCTACAGTCAACTTTGTCATGGCCAATGACGTATGCAATCAAGCCATTGGCATTGTTCTCCTCCAAGAGAACAACAGTAGAGAGCAACCGGTTGCCTACATCTCAAGAAACCCACGTGGGCCAGAGCTCAAATACTCGGTGCACAAAAAGGAACTGCGCTCAGTTGTGCAATTTTTCAAGGCATGGCATTGCTTCTTGGAATGCCAACGGAGCATTTTCCGCAATGACCATCACACCCTGAAATATCTCCAGACTCAGTCATGTATGAGCTGTCAACAAGCTCGATAGATGGGGTTCCTCGAGTCCAACTTTGACTATGACATCAAATACTGTCCTGAAAAACTAATCTGATGGATGCTCTAAGTCAGCAACCAGATCTAATGGTCAATATCAACACACTGCTCACTGAACAAGACCCGTACCTCGCAAGGCAGTTCACAGAGGGTTATGAGGAGTTTGGCGGGTACAGAAAAACCAAGTGTTGGTTCAAGAGCTCCTACCAGCGGCGTCGATTCACTCGCCAAGTCGCCGCTCCACCGAGCAAGGCACTATGAAGGATGGTACTAAAGGAGTTTCATGATACCTGTTGAGGTGGACACTTTGGCGAAGACAAGATGCTCTAGAAGCTGGTGAAAAACCACTGGTGGGGCAAGATGCATGCTGTCATGTCAGCTTTCTATAGATCGTACGACACCTGTCAGAGATAAAAATCTCCTTGCATGAGGCCACCCAGTTTACTCCAACCCCTACCTGTTCCGACAGAGTCATGGGTCAACATGAGCATGAATTTTGTGACGGGACTACCCGCCAAACCTGAGGGTTACGATCCCATCCTCGTTGTGGTTGACATGTTTTCTAAAAGTTTGTACTTCATCTCGACGACCACCGTCACCGTAGAAAGAACAGCATGGCTGTTTCTAAACAAGATCGTATGGATGCACGGCATGCCACGCACCATCATCTGTGACAGAGACGGCCGCTTCCCTAGCTGTTTCAGTGATGACACATTACAGCAATTGAATCTAGCCATCAACTGCTTTCCATCCGCAAACCAACGGGAAAACGGAGCAGACCAGTCAGATGCTCGAACACCTTCTCTGCACATTATGTGAGTACATGGCACCGATTCAACAGCAAAACTGACGACCGTCGAACTCGTATAAAGTTCCACCACTTCCACCGCAACTTATAAAGCCCCCTTTGAAGTGGTGTTTGGCAAACTTCGTGCCATACTGGCCGGATTGCAAAGCCAGAGCAGTATTCCCACGGTTGACATCCACAACAAGGACTTCTCAAGCAATTGGAGGAAACATTAAAAACCCTTGCAAAGACACAAGCAGCTATGAAGGGAGTGGTGGAATTCCATCGCAGTGATGACGTGTTTAGCGCTGGTGATCGCTTCCTCCTTAACTCGATGAACATGAAACTCATAGGACAGGATTTTGCAAAAATCAAATCCCCATGGTTGGGACCATTCGAGATGAAGGGAATGCAAATCCTTCTCATCACTTGACCTCATGTACCTGACAACATGGTGATTAATCTTTCTTTCCACATCAGCAAGTTCAAGCACTACCATGATCCTAGCACGAACTTTCTCAGCAGAACCATCACACCTACCCTTCCTGTACAAGTGGACGGAGATACAGATTAAGTGATTGAAGATATCCTTCGGCATTGACGTTGTGAAGAAATGACTGAGTATCGAGTCAAATGGCATGGCTAGGATGCTACGCACAATTGCTAAGAGCCCTACAACGACCTCCAAGATATCAATCACCTGATGGATGGCTACGACCATCATTACCAGCTTGTCTGTCAACACCCCGGGGTGCTGCGACCAAAAGGGGGAGAAGGGAGTTTTGCGTTCCTGACATACACGAGTTCCAATACTTTGGGGGTGGGCAGTTTTGTCATTGCATTTATGGCACTATGCCTCGACCTCAAGATTTTTACGCAGGTTGGCCAAAGACATTTTGGCCACCTGTCTCAACCTCCATTGCTCCATTATAGAAGTACAAAACTATTTTGACCAATTTCCAGAATGATCAATAGAAGTGTCACAAAATACATTGATGCTTCAATAGTGTTCGGTCCACTTCTTGATGGTACTAGATCTTTACAAAAACACGCCTCAATACTCTTGAAGCCCCCCAACTTCCCAACGTTGCTTCTTGAAGCAGCCACTCAAGGCGAGACCTCGCACGCGTTGTTCGACTCAAGGGCCAAGGATCCGACATATGCCTCATTCTCATTCTCACCCTTGTATACATGTGATAGAATCACATAACACTTGTCATGTAAGTACACTCGCTACTTAATACAAATTATCTGATTGTCATAAATCCTCATATCGCCTTTTGTCCCGTACCTTATCACTGTGAACCACCTACGCTTTGCTCTGTGTAACAGTGATGATACTATTACACCGAGCTGAATGTAAGTGGTTCATTGGGATTAGGTGTGGGACAAAGGGTGATTCAAGGATCTGGGAAAAATGGATGATTTGTATGAAGTATTAAGTGTTCTTGGATGACAAGTGTCCAGTGATTGAGCAAATACGTACAATGCCAAGAGTAATAATGAGGCACATGTCGTGTCCTCATCCCTCGAGCCGAGCAATGCGTGCAATGTCGTGTCGCGAGTGACTGCTTTGAGAAGTTCTGTTCAGAACTCAGGGGGCTTCAAGAATATCAAGGCGCATCTTTCAAAAGATCCAGCATCCATTGAGAACTCAATTGAACAATATCAAAACATTGATATAGTTCACGAAACTTCTGTTGAACCTTTTGGAAGGTGATTGAAGTGGTAAAAAACATCTAGAATGGAACACCAAAGGTCAGAGCAGTTGGCCAAAATGTCCTCTGCTGGACAGCGTAGAAATCTTGAGGTGATGCGCGGTGGGCCATGAATGTAATGAGAAAAATACCTACTAGCGGAGATTAGGGACTTGTTTACGTCAGGATCGTAGCACTTCCCCCCCCCCCCCCCCCCCTTTTAGCCACAACATCTTGATACTTTAGCAGACATAGGCCGGTGACAAGGATAGTAGCCATCGATCAGATGATCATAATCTCGGATGTTGTCGTATGGCTACGAGCTATTATACGCGATGACATAGTCGTGTGACTTGACCACATACTCATTCATTTTTCCACGGAGTTGGTGTTTGAGGATGCCTTCCATCACGTACTCTGTATCCCCATCCACTTGCGCAGGAGGTGGTGGTGGGACGACTGCAGAGGAATCTTGTATTGGGATCTCGGTTGTACTTGAGCTTGCTGATGTGGAAGACAGGATGAAACAGCATGCTGTCAGGCAAGTCAAGTCAAGCGAAGACAAGGTTTGCATTTTCTAGATCTAAAAAAGTCCCAACCACCATGGTTTGAGCTTTGTAGAGTCCTGACCATGGAGTTTGAGGTTTGCAGAGGGAAGGAGGACGCAATTTTCAGTGCTGGATACGGCATTGCTCCGATGTCCATCGACCGCTTGTTTCATTGCTTCTTGTGTCTTCACGAGGGTGTGTGTTTCCTCCCAAAATGCTTGCAAAGTCCCTATGGTGGATGTTGACTGTGAGGATGTTGCTTTGACTCTGTAACCTAGCCAGTGTGACGGAAAATCTATCATATACTACTTCAAGAAGAATTTTACCAGTCATAGTAGAAGTGGTGGAGCCGTACGCGAGTTCAGCAATCGGCAACTTTGCTTCCCAATCCGTGTTGTGTGGCTCACATAATGTGCGGAGAAGTTGTTCGAGCTTCTGATTGGTCCGCTCCATTTGCCCGTCACTTTGAGGATGGAAACCATCAATAGTTGGATCCACCTGCCATAACCCGACATCAACTCACACCAAAAATGCCTAGTGAACTGGCCCTCTCTATCGCTGATGATGGTACACAACGTGTCGTGTAGCCGTACATTCTGCTTTAGAAGCAACCGCACATTTGTTTCCGTGGTGACAGTGGTCATCGTCGAGATGAAGTGTGACATTTTTAAAAATCTTTCCACCACAATGATGATGGCGCCGTAACCCTCGGGAGTGGCGGACAGTCCCATCACGAAGTCTATGCTCTTTTCGATCCACGGCTCCAGTGGTACAGGTAGGTGTTCGAGTAGACTGTGTGGCCTCGTACAAAGAGATTTTTATCCCTGACAGATGTCACACAATTTGTAGAAGGATGAAACTTTGTTTTGCATTTTTTTCCACCATTAGATTTTTGCTAGCTTCTCGAGCATCTTATCCTGACGAAAACTTCCACCTGGACCAGTTTCATGGAATTCCTCCAAGAGCATTCTTCGTAGTTCTTTGTTCGGTGGAACAACGACTTGGTGAGTGAATCGTAGTCGCCAGTAGGGGTCATTGAACCAAAACTTGGTCTTGTCGCAACCCTTGAACTCCTCATAACCCTTCCTGAATAGCCTCGTGAGGTATAGGTCTTGTTTGAAATGCAATGTGTTAATCTCTGTTATTCTGGTCGCCGACTTGGAGCATCCGCTGGATTAGTTTTTCCGGGCTAGAACCCAATATTGTAGTCAAATTTGGACACGAGGAACTCCATCCATCGAGTTTGTTGATGGTTCAGACTTGGCTGAGTCTTGAAATCTCTGAGAGCATGATGGTCAGTGCAAACTATGCATCATCCAGATTCTAGGTAGCACTGCCATGTCTTGAATGCGTCTTGCACATCTGCAAGTATATCTTTCTTGTGTACTGCGTAGTTGAGCTCCTGCCTACACAACTTTCTCGACATATATGTAACCAGCTGATCTCCACCGCCGTTGTCTTGAAGTAGAACAGCTGCGATGGCTTGATTGGGCGCATCAGTGGCCACGATGTAGTCCACCATAGGATCTGCCAATCGTAAAGCCAGCACCGAGGCTAGAGTGTTCCTCAAAGAGTTGAAAGCTTGTTTTTTGCTGTCCCCCAGATTCCACTCAATGGTTTTTCTAGTGTGATAAATGAGTGGCGCTTGCACTCTAGCGTAATCTTTTGTGATTCGATGGTAGTAATTGCAGAAGTCCAAAATACTTGGATGTCCCAAACATTTGTGGGCGAGTCAATGACCGCCCCCACCTTTTTCGGGTCCATGGTCATTTGTCCGCCGCCAATGATGTGGCCCGGAAACTCGATCGAATGGCGACCGAAGTCACACTTTCAGAGCTTTCTGAAAACTCTCTCCTTGTGAAAGCTTAAGAACTTTCCAATCATGTCCATTGTGATCCTCCAGAGTGTGGTTGTGCACACAATGTTGTCAAGGTATACAATGAAAAAGTCATCAAGGTATGGGCAGAAATGAGTAGATGAACTTTTTCACGATTTGTTAATGTTGATGTTGTTAAGCGCTCTTGATGGTTGAACAACCCATGGCTGAACAACATCACCATTAACCATGGTTGAACAACATCACCATCACTCATTTCATGCAAATGAGTAGATGAACATTTTCATGAAATTTTAATGTAGATGTTGGTTAAGGCTCTTGAGGGTCAAACAACATCACTATCAACGCTATCAGCGGTTCTTAATGGTGATGTTGAACAACATCACCATTAACATTAGAGGTTCTTAATGGTGATGTGGTTCAGCGCTCCGTAGTCCATGACAATCCGTATTTATCTAGTCTTTCTTCTTTACACAAAGCATGTGTCGCGTATGCTAACGTGGAAGGTCTTATGAACCACTGAACGAGCATCTCATCCAACTGCTTCTTGAGTTTGGTGAGCTCGTGATCGCTCATTCCATAGATTCCCTTCACGGTCAGTCTGTTGTCCATGTTTATGTCTATCTGATGGTCGATGTCTGGTAGTGGAGGTAGCTCTTGTGGTAGTTTGTTGAGAAGAACCCCTTCAAAATCCTCAACGAGTGGTGAAAACTCCTCCGGTACCACCGTCCTTTTCAGATGTTGAGGCCAATGTCATCGTTTGGGCAGCTGCAATTTCTCCAACTTTCCATGCCTTGACGTGGACTAGCCATGCTTGAGCTCCATCCTTCAAACACCTCTTGGCCACGTCCAAAGATGTCCTTTTATGGCTACTACTTCCTCTACTACTTCTACCTGTGCTACTTCTTGTCACCGTTGTTGCATCCTTGGTCTCTCGACCAGAGACACATGTTACTTTCTATCAATGATGCTTATAGAGATCAATCCGTTGCTCCTGTCCACCTATGGATTGTGCCGGTAATGCAATTTTTTCCTAAGAATGACTTTGTGGTCGCTCATGGAGAATATTCTCTATACCGTTACATTGTGCGGATCTTGAATAAGCACTCGGAGTGGTTCACGAATTCGACGAATGTGCAGTCATCCATCGACTGGTTTTCCTTCAAACACTTCTAGTTTAATCTACAAACCGAGCTTTGGAACCATGTCGTTTCTCACAAAGTAATAAGAAGCTCCTCAATCTATTAATGTTGGTACCCTTCTGCAACTTGTACAGTATTGACGATTTGCCATCCTCATACCCTTTGTCAAACTTAGAGATCTCACGAACGCTCGTCTTTGGCGATGTGAGCCGCTCAGATGGGCAATCGGTCGGCAAAGATTTTTATCGACCAGATAAGAGTCTCGCCATCTAAAACTGCCATTTGTCGTTTCCCACCTCCTCTTTTTTTGCTGCGACCCCCTCTTCCCCTTGTTGGTTTGCTTGTGTTGTTTTTCGTTGTTGCACAAGATATGAGTTGATTTCTTGCATGTCCTACAAAACAGTTGATCGCATTGATTGACGGTACCAATTCTCATTGCAGACAAGGTTTTGGCTGAGTGCAAGGTTCCACCGTAAGAATTGTTGCTTTGGGGTTGCCAAGTTTTTTATTCCTGCATCTTAGCGTTGTTGTCAACGCTTTCAATGTAATCAGATGCTATCATCATTCGCGGAAGGTCATTTTGGATGCCAAAGATGGCAATTGCTCGCTGAATATCTCGCTTGAGGCTATTGTAGTAGAAACAGAGTTTTTCGAGACGAGGTCACTATCGATAATGATCTCACGGAAATGCCAAGTGTACTCTGTCACGCTGAACTGCTGACGCAGATGTTGGAGTCAATACTGTGTGTCAGACATCTTGTTCGGGTTCCCAAAACGAGCGAGTGTAGCGTGCATGAAGTTGCTCTATGTTTCCGGTGGCGTGAGAGAGTTGTGCCACGTCAAATGAATTTACTGGAGAGGTAGTACGTGTGTGCGCGGTGATGTGAGAGCGGTTGCGTGAGCCATTGATCTAGCCCCACCAGTCTCCTGCTGCCAATTGGATGGTCTTTAGATCGGACCACCAACTTAAAGTCGTGCCATGCAAAAGCAATGTCACGAGGTCATTTTCTTTTCTTCGTTGCTGACCCCAGCTGTGGTTAATCACACCATTGAACTCGTAAGCCACATCCTGACCGTCAGTCCCTTGGGGGTCGTTGGATGAAACAGCTAAGGGAGTGCTGATCGAATCAGAGGTTCGCGTAAGGGTTTTTGTTTTTCCTTCGTGGGCTTGCTTCGTGTGCACGAATATCTTTAGCTCCTCCATTGCCAGGTTGAGTTATACGAGCAAATGAATACTGATTTTCTCTAGTCCTGGCAGCTTCTGGTACAAGTCTTTGTTGAAACGCGCTTATTGGCCGGTGCCTCCCAACGTAGGACGTGTTGACGAGACGGGCAGCTAAAGAGGTGAGGGATTTCTTAAGCCCGAGGGATACATCAAAGGATCAGCCATTCCATTTTTCGATGTTGTGCCATTGGTCAGGAAGGTTAATGTGCTTTCTTGTTTGCCTAGAATCCGTCGGTGTTTGTGCGCCACTGATCCTCCATCATCGGGGTGCTCTTCCAAGACTGGTGCTTGTCACCGGTTGCGTTCACTTTGTTCTCCATTGTCGTCATGAGGTTTGTGATCTTCTGAATGGTGGTGATGTGCTGAGGAATTGTGTGAGGCTGTCGCCAAGTAGGTAATGTTTCCGTTGCTCCTCCAAAGCTATTGCACTCTAATATCATGTGACACGCCGAGCAAAACGAAAGTGGTTCACAGGGATGATGTGCGGGATCAAAGATGATTAATAAATTTGGGTCATTATGTATAATTTGTGTCAAGCAATGATTCGACTCCAATGACAAGTGTTGAGTGAGTCAAACACATACATACACTGCCCATAATGAGAATGAGGCATATGTGGGGTCCTCGACGCTCGAACTAAGCACTACGTGCAAGGTCGCGCATTGAGTGGCTGCTTTGAGAAGCTTTGCCGAGAAGTCGGGAGGCATCAAGAATATTGAGGTGCGGTTTCATAAAGATCCAGCGTCATCAAGAAGTCAAGGCTTCAAGAATATTGAAACATTGATATAGTTTGTGCCACTTCTTTTGACCCTTTTGGGAAGGTAGTCAAAGCTGTAAAAATTCTAATGAAATTGTACACCGGAGGTCGGGGCAATTCATAAAACATCCCCGGCTGAATGGCATACAAATCCCGAGGGCGACGAGCTCTAGGCCATGAATGTAATGACAAGACAGTGCACTCACAGAGTTTAGGGAATCTTGTATGTCAAGGAAATAATGATCATGTAAGGTTGTACAGTTGTTTTTAAGCGGGATAAATCACAAGCCAAGAGTGCAAACTCATTTCTATGTATTCAGGAATTTCTGAATGACAACGTTAGTATCTGCCACGCTTGTCTCGCTTACACAAGCCATCCGACATGTGATCCGTTTTTAGAAAACTATCTTCCACACATCTGAAGTTAGGTCACAAGACGCCACAGTTTCCAAAAGTAGATCTCTAGACGCCACGTGTTCACTGTTACGTACCAGATGTACACAAGTCCCTAATCCTTCCTAATGGAAGTTTTTGTCATTACACAAATACCCCACCGTGCAACAAGACCTTGATTTTCACTCCGACAGTCAAGGACAATTTGGCGAGCTGCCATCGCCCTCTGGCGGTCCTTCTTGCACCTTCTGACAACTTCCACCTCTTTCGAGAATCATTGACAGAAGTGTCACGACCTTTTAGTCGACTTCTTGATGCATCGGGATACATCAAAAATTATGAAGATGCATCTCGCATCTTCATGGTCGATCTTTGAAGCCCCTGATTCCTTGGTGGAGATTCTCGATCCAACCACTCATGACACAACTCGACACGCATCGCTTAACAATTGACCCAATGACTCCGACTACGCCTCATTTGTAACTCGACACTTGTATGTGTAGCGGGAGGGCCGGTTCGGCCCTCCCTCCTCGCTGATGCGAGGGGTGGTTGCGCACCACCCCTCGCGTCAGCGAGGGCTGGCCGGCGGCCAGCAGTTCGCTGGCTGTCGGCCAGCTCGCTGCCGGCCGGCTGGACGGCCGGCGGCCGGCCAAGCGACCGGCCGGCCACCGGCCGGTCAGCCGCCAGCCGCCGATCGCGGCCTCAGCCGGATCGGCGGTTGGGAGGCCACGAGGGCCTCGAGGGCGAGGCCTCGTGGCCTCGTGCCCTCGTCCCCCCTCGCCCTCCTTGCAAATGAGCAAGAGAGGACGAGGGATAGGGGGAGCAAGGGGGAGGTCGAAGTAGCTGGCGCGAAATCGCCGGCGTGCCTCGCACGCGACGATTTCGCGCCAGAACGACAAAAAGAAACTCGAAGTTCGTTTATGACGAACGACGTAAAACAAACGGAATAACTCGTGCGAACACACGAGTTTGAGGTAAAAACCCCCGGTTTGTGTCCCAAAACCAGGGGTTTGGTTAAAAACGGAAATGGGCCTCCGGAGACTCGAAATATTCGAGTCTCCCTGCTCTGGGTCATTGATGACGATTGCCCCTCAGTCTTGCGAAGGGGGTAAACCCCTGACGCGGACTGAGAACGCCATTCTGCGAACTCCGACGACGACTTCAGAGCAGGAGCTGGAGACACGGCCCGTTACAGTGGTTCTCAGAGCGAGACGACCCTCGCGACCAAGGGTTCGACGGAANGTTCGAGGTAAAAACCCCCGGTTTGTGTCCCAAAACCAGGGGTTTGGTTAAAAACGGAAATGGGCCTCCGGAGACTCGAAATATTCGAGTCTCCCTGCTCTGGGTCATTGATGACGATTGCCCCTCAGTCTTGCGAAGGGGGTAAACCCCTGACGCGAACTGGGAACGCCATTCTGCGAACTCCGACGACGACTTCAGAGTAGGAGCTGGAGACACGGCCCGTTACAGTGGTTCTCAGAGCGAGACGACCCTCGCGACCAAGGGTTCGACGGAAACGGCGGCTACGACATAGATAAAACGCCCCCGGCAGCTGCAAGCAGCAGCAAAAACGCCAGAACGGACTACGGCATCCACACTTCACGGATTGAAGCGCCGAAAGTTGCGTTAGAGAGCTTGAAAAAAGCTCTACTTCGTGGAGACACTTTCTTCTAGCATCTCCACACTTCCAGGGGGCTAGGAGGATTTTTGTGGAGCGGGTTGGGGAGTTCCCACCTCTAAAACCACAAAATCCTCCTCATTTTCAAGGCTCCTTCCGACCTCCTTCATCCAAAAAATTGGGACAGCGTCCCTCCCCAAGCTTAGGGGCTCTCACGACCTGAGAGCACCCTAAAAAGAAGGAGGGTGACAACTTGGGGACTTTTGGCGGCTCCCCCAACGCCGCCGNTTTCTGTTTTCCTAGATCCTAGTTGCTACCAAGTGCCGTGAGTCACGGCCTAGGAGGACTAGCTTCTAAATCCACGACCTTGTGCCGACGTGGCGGCCTAGGAAAATAGGTATTTAAATTGAAATTGCCTCACCGATCGTGAGAGCAACGTCTAAGGAGGCGATTCCTCCTCGTTGTGGGGTGATCCTCACAACAACTTTCGCGTGCTAGTTGCACGAGCGACGGGATGGCAAGTGCCGGACCGTCTAAGACCAACAAGGGCAAGGTGGTGACGGCGTCACCACGAGCCCTCGGCGGACTCCAAGTGTTGGGAGCCGCCGCCGCGAGCACGGTTGCCAACCCAAAGGCAACCGTGCCGCCAAGGGCAACCATTCCGCCTAAGGCAACCGACGCCAACCTCGGCGACACCAAGAAGCGTGCGGAGGCCGCAAAGGTGCTCGACGAGCACGTCGACGCGCACATGGGCGACCTCCATCCGACGGACGACGCGATGGAGGAGGATCTTCCGGAGGAGGACCCGGTCGAAGAGCACGACGTCGACGATGGCGAAGGCGACGAGGATCGCGACCATCGCCATCGTCGTGCGTCGAACTCGAGCCGATTGCTCGAGAAGGGCAAGACGCTCGTCGCATCGCCTCAAGCTGCCGACGGCAGCGAGACTGCCGAAAGCAGCAAGGGCGTTGAAAGCAGCCACACAGGAAGTTCCCGCGAGAACGAGCCGGACGACGTTGCCGCGAAGGCAATTCGCGATGACCGTCGTAGGCTCGCGGAGTTTGCTGCCGAGGCCGCAGGCCGACTCAAGATCACCACCGGTGGTGGAGATACGGCACCACTCGGAGGAATGGAGGCGGACCCTCCTTCCTACGATGCGGCTGCAATGGGGCAAGGCAGCGCCCACTCGAGCGTCGTCGCCGACGACAGTCTCCTCCGAAAGGTGGGGCTCCATGGAGGCGTGTACGCGAACCGTACCCTCTTGCAGTGGGTAAGGGTGCATGGACAACGCGAGGCCCTGGAGGCCATCGCTGATGCTCTGACGACATCAGAGCTCAAGTTCGCGTTCGCCAACTTGCTGGCCCACGTCGGGCAGAGCATCACGGACCTTGACCGTGATCGCCAGCTGCAGCGCCTCGCCGCCCATGAGGCAAGCCGCCGATGCAACGACCTCGACAAGGCGTTGCAGAGCGTGACCCAGGTGCGGATGCAGCAGCAAGTGCAGCGTGCCGCAGCTGCGGAGGCCACTGCCGGCGGCAGCGACGACTTGCCTACCTCGACGACTTCGGGGTCGGTCATGAACACGTCCTTCCTCCACAGTGTGGAGATCTTCCGGAAGGGCGTGAAGCTGACCGACTGGCTGAACCGCATGGAGCACGTCCTACGTGTCCACAAGGCGCCACTCAGTCAGTGGGGCGACCTTGCCACGACGCGGCTTGAAGACAAACTCTTCAAGTACGTGGTCAAGGAGTGGACTGCGCAGCAGCCGCACCTCGAGTGGCAGCCCATGCCGTGGGAGGCTTTCTGCGCGATCATGCGCAAGAAGTGCACCCAACGCGAGGAGGCGCAACGCGCCTTCCAAAAGATCAAGGACTTCAGGCAGCTGGGTAGCTCGCTCGAATCCTACTTGAGCGAGTTCACCGCACTCGTGGAGGAAGCCGAAAGCTTCACCGAGGGCGATGGGACTCAGACGTTCAAGTACCCAGAGTGCATGCTGCTGGAGTACTTGCGTGATGGTCTCGCCAGCGAGAAGCTGAAGGACAAGACCACCACGACAGCCACTGGCCAAGCTTGGACAAGCTGGAGGGCGTTGCGCGACTACATGAGCGAAGTGTATTCGGCGAACCCGAAACACTACTCTGATGCACGGCCGAACGCGCGTGCACATCAGGGGCGCGACATGCGCGTGGACGCTGTAGGGGCTGGTGGGTCAGCTGGACAGCGGGGCGGGGCCAAGGGCAAGCAGCCTACAAACCCTCCAGCCAAGAAGGCTGGTGGACACAAGGGTCCCCACAACAAGCGCAGCCGCGAGAATGACGAGCTGCANAAGATCAAGGACTTCAGGCAGCTGGGCAGCTCGCTCGAATCCTACTTGAGCGAGTTCACCGCACTCGTGGAGGAAGCCGAAAGCTTCACCGAGGGCGATGGGACTCAGACGTTCAAGTACCCAGAGTGCATGCTGCTGGAGTACTTGCGTGATGGTCTCGCCAGCGAGAAGCTGAAGGACAAGACCACCACGACAGCCACTGGCCAAGCTTGGACAAGCTGGAGGGCGTTACGGGACTACATGAGCGAAGTGTATTCGGCGAACCCGAAACACTACTCTGATGCACGGCCGAACGCGCGTGCACATCAGGGGCGCGACATGCGCGTGGACGCTGTAGGGGCTGGTGGGTCAGCTGGACAGCGGGGCGGGGCCAAGGGCAAGCAGCCTACAAACCCTCCGGCCAAGAAGGCTGGTGGATACAAGGGTCCCAACAACAAGCGCAGCCGCGAGAATGACGAGTTGCAGGCGGCGCATGAGCGTCGCAACGCAGCCTTCCGCGAAGGGCTCTGCCACTACTGCATGCAGCCGGGACACTTTAGGGCTCAGTGCCCTGAGGCTGCTGGTGGTGGACAAGAGGCCGCGGCGCTAGCTGCAGCAGCAGCACCTCGTGGGGATGGTGCAGCAGGAGGCCGTGGACAAGG
>SZWC01026944.1:1294-22384 GCA_023375785.1 Penium margaritaceum
CAAAAGGGTGCAGCTGATGCGGGTTCTTCTGCAGCTGTACCAGCGACGTATGAGGAGTGGAAGAAGAAGGACAGGCAGGCCTATAGGTTGCTTGTCAACACCATCTCCAACCCGCATCTTCAGTACGTGAGTGACAAGGCTACTGCAAAGGAGGGGTGGGACACATTGTGCAAGAAGTATGAGAGCAAGGATCCTGCATTCCTCATGCTTTTGGAGGAAAAGATGATGGCGCTGAAAATGCAGGGTGGTGAAGGGATGGAGGCGTATCTGGACAGGGCCAAGGAGCTGGCGAAGCAGCTGAGAGCGGCCGGCAACCCTGTGGAAGAGACGCGCTTCATCCTCCTCTTGCTGAGGGGACTCCCAACCAGCTACGACACGGTGCGAGAGACGCTGGAGTGCCAGCCAACTCTCGACCTCGACTTCATCTGCACACACCTGGTGCAGGTGGAATTGCGTCGCAATGCAGCAAAGCGCAATGGCGGCAGCAACAGTGAAGCAGCTTTCATGGCCATGGGCTCACGCAACCAGCAGCAGCAGCAGTCCGGGCAGCAGAGAGGCAAGAAGAAGGGCAAGTGCCACTATTGCCAGAAAGAGGGGCACTACAAGAAAGAGTGCTTCAAGTTCAAGAGGGACCAGAAGGAGCAGCAGCAGTTGCAGCAGTAAAAGCAGCAATCTCCACAGCAATAGCAGCAGCAGTCACAACAACGCCAGCAGCAGCAGCAGCAGCAGAACCAGACTGGTGTGCGCCATTTTGGCAACATGAACGTTGCCAAGGAGGTGCGCGACCGCCTCTTCATGGCGAAGTCTGACATGTCGCAAAAGGAAAAGGCGGATCTGGCATGGTACAAGGACTCGGGATGTACCAAGAGTCTGATGCACCACAAGGAGTGGTTCACGCAGCTGCTCTCCATTCCCCCCCGTCCGATTGCTTTGGGTGATGATCGGGTGGTGTATGCTGAGGGGATTAGGATTGTGGGGATGTGGTTGGAGACCCCGCGTGGCATTGAAGTGGGAGTGTTCCATGGCGTGCTGTATGTGCCTGATGCTGCGTTCAACCTTCTCTCAGTGTCCTCTCTCACAAACACAGGACTGCGTGTCGTTTTTGACGATGATTACGGCTACATCCTCGACAAGGAAACATGAGAGGAGTTGGCCAAGTCGGTGAAGGAGGGCGACATGTACTACCTGCTTGGGGCGACCAAGATCCCGCGTGAGCAGAGTCTTGCAGCAGTGGTGTAGGCGACAGATGGCGAGATCTGGCATGCACGCTACGGCCACATCGGCATACGCGCCTTACAGCAGCTTCAAGCAAAGCAGATGGTGCGTGACCTACAGGGTGTTGGAGCTGGTCCACACGGACTTGTGCGGACCGATGCAGACCCAGAGCTTTGGAGGCTCTAGGTATTTTCTCACCTTCATTGATGATTTCAGCCGTTACACTGCTGTGTACTTCCTTTCCTCCAAGGACCAGTGCTTTGACAGGTTCAAGGAGTTCAAGGCCATGATGGAGAACCAGACCGGCAAGAAGATCAAGGCGCTGCGCAGCGATCGCGGTGGAGAATACCTAAGCAAGGAGTTCCAGGACTACCTCGCAGCAGCTGGCATCAAGGCGCAGCGTACCGCGCCGTACTCGCCGCAGCAGAACGGCGTAGCAGAACGCGCCAACCGTACCATTGTGGAGTCGGCGCGCTCCATGCTGCACGCGGCTCGGCTGACCTACGACTTCTGGGCTGAAGCTGTGAGCACTGCGGTCTACATCAAGAACCGTAGTCCAACTAAGGCGCTGGAGCAGATGACGCCGTACGAGGCGTGGTTCGGCAAGAAGCCGAGCGTGGGTCATCTTCGCGCGTTTGGCAGCTTGGCGCACATGCACGTGCCAAAGGAGNGGTGAAGGAGGGCGACATGTACTACCTGCTTGGGGCGACCAAGATCCCGCGTGAGCAGAGTCTTGCAGCAGTGGTGCAGGCGACAGATGGCGAGATCTGGCATGCTCGCTACGGCCACATCGGCATGCGCGCCTTACAGCAGCTTCAAGCAAAGCAGATGGTGCGTGACCTACAGGGTGTTGGAGCTGGTCCACACGGACTTGTGCGGACAGATGCAGACCCAGAGCTTTGGAGGCTCTAGGTATTTTCTCACCTTCATTGATGATTTCAGCCGTTACACTGCTGTGTACTTCCTTTGCTCCAAGGACCAGTGCTTTGACAGGTTCAAGGAGTTCAAGGCCATGATGGAGAACCAGACCGGCAAGAAGATCAAGGCGCTGCGCAGCGATCGCGGTGGAGAATACCTAAGCAAGGAGTTCCAGGACTTCCTCGCAGCAGCTGGCATCAAGGCGCAGCGTACCGCGCCGTACTCGCCGCAGCAGAACGGCCTAGCAGAACGCGCCAACCGTACCATTGTGGAGTCGGCGCGCTCCATGCTGCACGCGGCTCGGCTGACCTACGACTTCTGGGCTAAAGCTGTGAGCACTGCGGTCTACATCAAGAACCGTTCTCCAACTAAGGCGCTGGAGCAGATGACACCGTACGAGGCATGGTTCGGCAAGAAGCCAAGCGTGGGTCATCTTCGCGCGTTTGGCAGCTTGGCGCACATGCACGTGCCAAAGGAGAAGCGGCAAAAGTGGGACGCGAAGAGTGCGTAGATGCTAATGATTGGCTACGACGTGGCAAGCAAGGCGTATCGCCTCTACGAGAGGGATACAGGCCACGTCATCATCTCCAGGGATGTCGTCTTNGGCTGGTCGCCAAGGGCTACTCGCAGCAGGAGGGCATCGACTACACAGAAACTTTTGCCCCCGTTGCAAAGTTTGCCTCTGTGCGCACGCTCCTCTCTTATGCAGCAGCTGAGGACTTCGAGGTTCACCACATGGATGTCAAGACGGCATTCTTGAATGGTGACTTGGAGGAGGAGATCTACATGGAGCAGCCGGAGGGGTTCGTCATGGATGGCCAGGAGCACCTGGTCTGCAAGCTGCAGAAGTCGCTGTACGGCCTCAAGCAAGCGTCGCGTGCTTGGAACCAGAAGTTGGATGCGGCGTTGCAGTGCATGGGGTTTGAGCGCAGCGAGTGTGACTACAGCGTGTATCGCTGGCAGCATGAGCATGAGATCCTCATCATCATTGTCTATGTGGATGACATGCTCCTCCTTTCAAACAGCATGTCTGCACTACAGGAGTTCAAGGAAGCCATGCAGGAGCGCTTCCAGATATCTGATCTCGGGGAGGCATCATACTTCCTTGGTATCCAGATCGTGCGTGACTGCAAGTCACGCTCTCTCTCGCTGCAGCAGAGCCGCTACATCAAGGATGTTTTGCAGCGGTTCGGCATGGCAGATGCAAAACCCATCGGCACGCCGCTGGAGACGCGGCAGTACCTCGTGAGCTTCAATGGAGAAGCAAATGCAGCTGAGCGACAGAAGTACCAGAGCGCCGTCGACAGTCTCATGTACCTGATGGTGGCAACCAGGCCGGACCTCGCAAAAGCTGTGAGCGCTGTGAGCCAGCACATGGCTAATCCCGGACCGGAGTACCAGAAGGCAGTGAAGCGGATCTTCCGCTACCTTGCTGGAACCATCAACATTGGCATCACCTACAACGGCAATGACAACAGCATCATCGGCTACATAGACGCAGATTGGGCTTCAAACCCTGAGGACCGCAAGTCTATCTCTGGACATGTGTTCCTCATGAATGGTGGAGCCATCAGCTGGTGCAGCAAGCGGCAGGTGGTCGTGGCCACCTCGAGTACAGAAGCTGAGTACGTATCTCTCAGCTTTGGAGCCAAGGAAGCAGTTTGGCTCCAACGTCTCATGGTAGAGATGAGTGGGAGTGCAGCAGTTCCAGTTCCTGTGCGCGTCGATAACCAGAGCGCAATCGTACTCGCCAAGAATCCTGAGCACCATGCATGCACCAAACACATTGACATTGCATATCACTTCATCAGGCACATGGTGCAGGAGGGTGCTATCAAGCTGGAGTTTACTCCAACGAGCAAGCAAGTTGCTGATTTCTGCACCAAGCCAGTGACCCGTGAGAAGCAGCAGTTCTGCATGAAGGCAGGTGGACTCAGCCCACTCTGACTGCGGCAAAGTGGGAGATTATTGGAAAGGGAGCCATCCGGCTCAATTTCAGGTCCACAGGAGCAAGTTCCAGGAAATTACCAGATGTCTGCTGCGATCGCCAATCCGACTTCTTCATTGGAAAGATCATGTGGCAAAATGTCTACGGTCCAAGTTTGAGGCCGATCCAACGGTCGGATTGGGAGATATGAATTTTCGAAGTTTCGGGGGTCATGGACCGTCGATGTCTGGGTGGGCATAGGTGATTGCTCCATGCCTTAGCCTGAGAAAAGAAAAAGGCAAGAGGTCCAGGGTCAAGACCTGATGAGAGAAATATCCAAAAAGGTCCTTGGTCTTAGGATTGCCTTGTCAGAGTGTGCTGACTAGGATAAAGGTACCTCTCCTTACTTTTTAGGTGAGGTGAGATCCTTGTGTGCTAGCCATGGACACATGGCGATTCTCCATGGGTTTGTGGGTTATGTGACCACTAGGAGTGTGCCATGAGAGCATTCTCTAGCTCTCTAGGTCGTGTGTGAGTGGTCAGCCTGATTGCTAGGCTGATTTCCTCCCTTGTGTGAGATTATGGATTCTAGTGTGTGAGCCTTAGCCTCCATGGCTAAGTTGTGTGGCTTGTGAGAGGGCTGACTTGTCCAAGCTCTAGCTCTATATGTACTCCATCATTTTGAGTGATTGAACAACCATTCTTCAGCACAAGTGATGCCCTTCCAATCACATATGCTGGCTGCTCCAAGGCTCCCTCTCTCCTCCATTTCCAACATCGCCATGAAGAGGCGGTCATGGACCTCCTTGGCAACATTTATGTTGCCAAAATGACGCAGACCGGTCTGGTTCTGCTGCTGCTGCTGCTGCTGACGTTGCTATGGTTGCTGATGATGTTGCTGTGGAGATTGCTGCTTTTGTTGCTACTGCTGCTGCGGCTCCTTCTGGTCCCTCTTGAACTTGAAGCACTCTTTCTTGTAGTGCCCCTCTTTCTGGCAATAGTGACATTTGCTCTTTTTCTTGCCTCTCGCCTACCCGGACTGCTGCTGCTGCTGGTTGCGTGAGCCCATGGCCATGGAAGCTGCTTCACTGCTGCTGCTACCGCCATTGCGCTTCGCTCATTGCGACACAGTTCCACCTGCACCACGTACGTACAGATGAAGTTGAGGTGGAGAGTCGGCTGGCACTCCAACGTCTCTCGCACCTTATCATAGCTCGTTGGGAGTCCCCTTAGCAAGAGGAGGACAAAGCATGTAACTTCCACAAGGTTGCCGGCTGCTTTCAACTGCTTCGCCAGCTCCTTTGCCCTGTCCAGGTATGCCTCCATCCCTTCGCCACCCTGCATTTTCAACGCCATCATCTTCTCCTCCAAAGTGTGAGAAATGCAGGATCCTTGCTCTCATGTCTGTACAACACGTCCCACTCCTCTTTTGCAGCAGCCTTTTCACTCACGTACTGAAGATTTGGGTTGGAGATGGTGTTGACAAGCAACCTGTAGGCGTGCCCGTCCTTCTTCCACTCCTCATATGCCGCTGATGTAGTTGTAGATGAACTTGCATCTGCTGCACCTTTCTGCGGCATCTTTCCCGCCACCACCTTTGTTGCGGTGATGCCTTTTGCCTATGGAGGCGGAGCGCGCTCGTCGCCACTCAACACATCCCACAAGCCCCTCTCCTCCAAAAGGAGGCGGGTACGGATCTTCCAAAACATGAAGTTGGCCCGTCCTTCTAGCGTCTCCAAGGGCTGGGCTGCTGTTACCACGCCTGCTGCTGCCATTTTCAGCCTTGGTGATGCTTACCGCTGCCCTTGAGTGGCAGTGCTACCCCTGCTCTGCTGCTGCTTCAGCCAGGAAAATGTCTGACAGCAATTCGACTGTGAAGGCCAGCAAACTGGGAATTTTGAAATATTAAGCCCACCACTGGAAAATTCAGCTAAAAAAATTTCAGATCGACCCAAAACACAGGGTCATCAACAGGGGATTTTCAGAGATATGTCTTTTTGAAAACAGGGTATGCTTCTGCTCCTACTCCAACTCACACTAGCCAGCTTGTAAATGTCGTTTCTCCAAAACAAACCAACGGAATGCAAACATTTTTAAACCAATAGAAAGCTTAGGAAAAACACTTCAATTCGTATGTGCTACCTTTTAAATTTGAAAAAGAGACAAGAGAGTTATGGTCACCACAAGGCGACGGTCTTACTCAAAGAGAAGAGTGTAGCCCTGGCCGACCTCGTTTTGAGTATAACTCCCAATCTGCTTGTTGGACCTTCGTGATCTTGGGCTCATTGGAAAGCTTGTCTCTTGAACTTGACAATCCAGTGGTTGATTCTCAAATGTGGTAAAGGTTTCACCCCAACCTGTCACTCTCAAAGTGATGGCTTGTGCTGGCTGAAAGTGGCAAAACTTGACTCTCCAAATGTTGGAACTAGAGGAGAGAGGGAGCTTTGGAGCAGCGAGCATGTGGGACTGAAAGGGCATCACTTGTGCTGAAGAATGGTTATTGAATCACTCAAAATGATGGAATACATATAGAGCTAGAGCTTGGGCAAGTCAGCCCTCTCACAAGCCACACATTAAGATGTGTGGCTTGTGAGAGGGCTGACTTGCCCAAGCTCTAGCTCTATATGTACTCCATCATTTTGAGTGATTCAATAACCATTCTTAGCCATGGAGGCTAAGGCTCACACAGTAGAGTCCATAATCTCACACAAGGGAGGAAATCAGCATGACCTACAGAGCTAGAAAATGCTCTCATGGCACACTCCTAGTGGTCACATAACCCACAATCTCATGGAGAATCGCCATGTGTGCATGGCTAGCATACAAGGATCCCACCTCATCTAAATAGTAAGGTGAGGTACTTTTTTCCTAGGCACACTCTGACAAGGCAACCCAAAAATCTGGGACCTTTTTGGATATTTCTCCCATCAGGTCTTGACCCTGGACCTCTTGCCTTTTTTTTCTCAGGCTAAGGCATGGAGCCATCGCCCATGGTCTCCCGTATATCAATGGTTGATGGCCCCGAATACTTCAAAAATTCCCAATCCGACTGTTGGATCGGCCTCAAACTTGGACCGTAGAAATTTTGCCACCTGATCTTTCCAATGGTGAAGTCAGATTGACGATCTGAGCAAGCAACTGGTATTTTCTTGGAATTTGCTCCTGTGGACCTGAAACTGAGCCGGATGGCTCCTTTCTCAACATCAGCATCTTTGCGCTCTTTGCCTCCCTCTTTTATCGCTTCTCCTTTGGCACATGCATGTACGCAAAGCTACTAAACGTGGAAAGATGACCCACTACGCTTCTTGCCGAACCATGCCTCGTATGGCGTCATTCGCTCCAAGGCCTTGGTCGGAGTGCAGTTCTTGATGTGTACCGCATTGCTCACTACTTTAGCCCAAAAGTCATAGATCACAAGCAGCATGTAGCATGGAGTGCGCAAACTCAATGATGGTGCAGTTTGCGCGTTCTACTATACCATTCTGCTGCGACGGGTATGGCACGGTGCCCTGTGCCTTGATGCCTACTGCTGCGAGGTAGTCATGGAACTCCTTGCTCAAGTATGTCCACCGCGGTCGTTGCAAAGCGCCTTGATTTTCTTAGTAGTCTGGTCCTCCACCATGGCCGTTTGCGCCATGGTGGAGAACCAGACAGAAGGTTGAACGCAGCATCAGGCACATAGAGGACGCCATGGAACAACCCTACTTCAATGCAAGCGGGGATTNATCCGCCTTTTCCTTCTGCGACATGTCTGACGTCGCCATGAAGAGGCGGTTGCGCACCTTCTTGGCCACGTTCATGTTGCCAAAATGGCGCACGCCGGTCTGATTCTGCTACTACTGCTGCTGCTCACGTTACTATCACTGCTACTGCTATTATTGTGGAGATTGTTATTTTTGCTACAGTTGCTACTAGTCTTTCTGGATCCTCTTGAACTTGAAGCACTCTTTCTTGTAGTACCCCTCTTTATGGCAATAGTGGCACTTATCCTTCTCCTTGCCTCTCTGCTGCGTGGACTACTGCGACTGCTGGTTGCGTTAGCCCATGGCCATGAATGCTGCTTCACTGCTGCAATTGCCGCAAGTGCTCTTTATTGCATTGCGACGTACTTCTACCTGTACCAGCTCCTTTGCCCAGTCCAAGTACGCCTCCATCCCTTTACTATCCTGCATTTTCAACGCCATCATCTTCTCGTTCAAAAGCATAAACAATGCATGATCCTTGCTCTCATACTTCTTCCACAACTTGTCCCACTCTTCTTTTGCAGTAGCCTTGTTACTCACGTATAGGCCTGCCTGTCCTTTTTCTTCCACTCCTCATATGCCGCTGCTGTAGTTCTAGATGAACTTGCATCTGTTGTACCTTTTTCCAGCGTTTCCCCACCACGACCTCTACTACGGTGATGCCTTTTGCATGTGGAGGCGGACCGCGCTCATCGACGCTCACCACTTCCCACAAGCCCCTCTCCTCCAAAAGGAGGCGGGTACGGATCTTCCAAAACGTAAAATAAGCGCATCCTTCCAGCCTCTCCAACAGCCCAGCCCTTGGGCTGGGCTGTTGTTACCATGCCCGCTGCTGCCATTTTGAGCTTTGGTGATGCTGAGCACTACCCTTGAGGGGCGGCGCTACCCCTACTTCTGCTGCTGCTTCTGCCAGCAATCTGTCTGACAAAAAATGGACTGTAGAGGCCAGCAAACTAGGACTTTTGAAAAACTGAGCCCACTACTGGATAATTCAGCTCAAAACCTTTCAGATCAACCCATAAATAGGGTCATCAATAGGGGAATTTCAAAGATATGCCTTTTTGAAAACAAGGTATGCTACTGCTTCTACTCCAGCTCATACCAGCCAGCTTGTAAATGGCGTTTCTCCAAAACGTAGGAATGGAATGCAAATATTTTTGCACCAATGAAAACTTAAGGAAAAATACTTTAATTTGTATATGCTTCTTTATAAATTTGACATAGAAATAAGAGAGTTATAGTCATCACAAGGCGACAGTATTACTCAGAGAGAAGAGTGTAGCCCTGGCCGACCTCGTTTTGAGCGTAACTCTGAATCGGACCATTGGACCTTCGTGATTTTTAGCTCGTTGGAAAGATTTTCTCTTCAACTTGAAGATCTTGTAGACGATTATCAAATTTAGTAAAGGTGTTACCCCAACCCATTACTCTCAAAGTGACGGCTTGTGCTGGCTGAAAGTGGCAAAACTTCGCTCGTATACCAAGTGTTGGACCTGGAGGAGAGGGGGAGCCTTGGAGCAGTAAGCATGTGGGACTAGAAGGGCATCAAATTGCCTGAATAATGGTTATTGAATCACTCAAAATGATGGAGTACATATAGAGCTAGAGCTTGGACAAGTCAGCCCTCTCACAAGCCACACCACTTAGCCATGGACGCTAAGACTCACGCACTAGAGTCCATAATCTCACACAAGAGAGGAAATCAGCCTAGCAATCAGGATAACCACTTACAGACAACCTAGAGAGCTAGAAAATGCTCTCATAGCACACTCCTAGTGGTCACATAAACCACAATCCCTTGGAGAATCGCCATGTGTCCATGGCTAGCACACAAGCATCTCATCTGACTGAAAAAGTAAAGAGAGGTACCTTTTTCCTAGTCAACACACTCTGACAAAGCAACCCAAGGATCTAGGACATTTCTTGATGATTCTCCCATCAGGTCTTGACCCTAGACCTCTTGGCTTTTTCTTTTCTCAAGCTAACGGATGGGGCCATCGCCCATGGTCACCAAGATATCGGCGGTCGATGACCCTCGAAACTTTGAAAATTCATATCTCCCAATCCAACCGTTGGATCCACCTGAAACTTTGAAAGAAGATATTTTGCCACCTGATCTTTCCAATGCATAATTCAGATTTACAATCGGAGCACGTTTCTGGTAGTTTCCTGGAAGTTGCTCCTCAGGACCTGAAACTAAGCCGGATGGCTCCTTTCTCAACGCTGCTTGCTGGTTGGAGTAAACTCCAACTTGATAGCACTCTTGTCCACCATGTGCCTGTTAAAGTGATATGCGATGTCAATGTACTTGGTGCGTGCATGGTGCTCAAGATGTTGGAACAGGAGGAGGGAGGGAGCCTTGGAAAAGCAAGCATGTGGTACTGGGAGGGCATTACTTGTGCTGAAGAATGGTTCTTAAATCACTCAAAATTATGAAATACATATAGAGCTAGTGCTTGGACAAGTCAGCCCTCTCACAAGCCACACCATCTAGCCATAGAGGCTAAAGCTGACACACTAGAGTCCATAATCTCACACAAGCAAGGAAATCAGCCTAGCAATCAGGCTAATCACTCACACACCACCTACAGAGCTAGAAAATGCTTTCATGGCACACTCTTAGTGGTCACATAACCCTCAATCCCATGGAGAATCGCCATGTGTCCATGGCTAGCACACAATGATCTAACCTCACCTAAAAAGAAAGGAGAGGTACGTTTTTCATAGTCAACACACTCTGACAAGGCAACCCAAGAATCTAGGACTTTTTTTAATATTTCTCCCATTAGGTCTTGACCCTGGACCTCTTGCCTTTTTCTTTTCTCAGGCGAAGGAATGGAGCCATCGTCCATGGTTTCACAGATATTTGCGATCAATGACCCTGAAAATCTTGAAAATTCATATCTCCCCATCCCACTCTTGGATCGGCCTCAAACTTGGAGTGTAGACATTTTGCCACCTAATCAGTTCAATGAAGAATTTGAATTGACGATCAAAGGAGGCATCTGGTAGTTTCCTGGAATTGCTCTTGTGGACGTGAAACTCAGCCGGATGGCTCCTTTCCCAATAATCTCCAACTTTGCCGTAGTCTGAATGTACCGAGTCTACATGCCTTCATGCAGAACTGCTGCTTCTCACGTATCACTACCTTGGTGCAAAAATCAGCGATCTGCTTGCTAGTTGGAGTAAACTCCACCTTGATACCAGCCTCCTACACCATGTGCTTGATGATGTGATATGCGATGTCAATGTGCTTGGTACGTGCATGGTACAATCGCTTCTCCATTGCAGCTCACAAGGTACTGCCACGTCTCTAGCGGCGTACCGATGGGTTTGGCCTCTGTCATACCGAACCGCAAAAAAATATCCTTAATGTAGCAGCACTGCTACAAAGAGAGAGAGAGAGAGCGTGATTTGCACTCACGTGTGATCTATGTACAAAGGAAGTATGATGCCTCCCCAAGATCAGACATCTGGAAGCGCTCTTGCATGGCCTCTTTGAACTCCTGCAATACAGACATGCTGTTGGAAAGGAGCCTTGCTTTGTACTTTTCAAGGTTGTCATCTGCTGCTCGCTTCTTCTTGAACACCCTATTGCACTTGATCACCTTACGCCTAGGTGAACGCTCAGTGAGCTCCCACGTACTGTTAACGAGTTGCATCTATATCTCCTACTACACAACTTGCGCCCAATCTGCTGCATGTGGTGAAACCATGGCTTCCTTGTACGACGTCGGCTCATCAAAATTTGTAACATCTGCAACGTTGATGTAGTCTCGTTTTTGGAGCATCCAGAAATGCCCGCGCTCACCAGGCTTATAGCGCACCCAGAGAGGTTACCTTCGACCAGGTATTGGAGCATTAGCATGTACGTCGCGCGGTGCTCCTGGTACAACTGCTCCTGCTGATGGTGGTGATCTTCTTCTTCTGCTTCTGCCGATCTGGCCGTTGTGTCTGCTGCATGAGACATGGGAGAGTAGACTGGTTCTCCTACTTTCATGGTGGAGGAAGGATTAGGAGAGACTGGGTCAAGAAGGATAGCTGCTCCTACTGCCTTGTCAGCTACTACTTTGTTGTATCTTCATAAACAATGTTGGTACCAATGACGTTGCTCTCGTTGAAGACGACACCCCTAGAGATGATGACGTCGCCAGTATCCCTCTTGTAGAGGCGATACGCTTCACTTGCCACGTCGTAGCCAATCATCAGCATCTGTGTGCTCTTCGCGTCCCACTTTTTCCGCTTCTCCTTTGGTAAGTGAATGTGCGCCAAGCTGGCAAATGCGCAAAGATGATCCACGCTCGGCTTCTTGCCAAACCATGCCTCGTACGGCGTCACCTGCTCCAGGGCTTTGGTTGGAGTGCGGTTCTAGATGTACACCACAGTGCTCACTACTTCAGTCCAAACGTCTTCAGACTTTTGGACTGAAGTCAGCCGAGCCGCATGCAACATGGAGCGCGCCGACTCAACAATGGTGTAGTTGGCACGTTCTGCTATGCCATTTTGCTACGCCGAGTATGGCGCGATGTGCTGTACCTTGATGCCTGTTGTTGTGTGGTAGTTATGGAACTCCTTACTCAAGTACTCTCCACCGCAGTCGCTATGTAGCGCCTTGATTTTCTTGCCAGTCTGGTTTTCCACCATGGCCTTGAACTCCTTGAATGTGTCAAAGCACTGGTCCTTGGAGGAAAGGAAGTACAAAGCAATGTAACAGCTGAAATCATCAATGACGGTGAGAAAATACCTAGAGCCTCCAAAGCTGTAGATCTGCATCGGGCCACACAAATCTGTGTGGACCAGCTCCAACACCTCCTTTGCGTGCTCTCCTGCTCCAGAGAACGCCTCACAATACTGCTTTCCCTCCAAACAGCTGATGCACAATTGCTGCTTAAAGTTAGATATGGTAGGTAAGTCACGCACCACCTGCTTTGTTTGAAGTTGTTGCAAGGCACGCATGCTGATGTGGCCGTGGCGCGCATGCCATATCTTGCCATCAGTAGCCTGCACCACTGTTGTATGATACCTTGGAGGTAGACATGCTGTGCCTCAAGCACTCATATCACAAGAATCGCAAGCACCATGTCATTTTTGATACTCCACGCTTCATATTGAGGATCTGTTTTTGGAGGTTCAACCTCTTCTCCAACAAACATCTTCAAGTAGCCACGGACCTTAATGACAATCTCAAATTACCATCTCGACAAGGAAAAATCAAAGCCAATGAATTTTGACATCCCGCCATTGACCTACTCGAGAGTGAGCATCGTGGATGCCGTCATACTGCTTTGCTTCTTTGCTTCGTTGAGGCCGATGTAGGCTGATGTAAGCTGTTGTGTGCTACCGATTTAGAAGGTGCAGATCCTTTGCTTACCCGTTAGCCGTTGATCACCTGCAAATAGAGAAGAACGTACACTAGCGAACCCAGGGTCATGCCTCCAAGGGCTGAGCTTATCCTCCTCAGGGCACAAGGGTCGTATCTCCAAGGGCAGAGCTTATCCTTAGCCCTTGTTCGCTAAGTGCAAACACTTGGCGTTGGAGCTGATGGAGAAAATGGAGCAGATGGAGCTAATGGAGCTGATGCATGCTGCAAGACACAGAGGGCGAGAGAGTGCGCACAAGCGTGCCTTATAACTAGCCACTGTGGGCCCATAATCCTTTGTCAACCTGCCTGAGGCGACAGCCTAGAAAACGGGTTCCTACACAATGGTTTCCGCAAACCGCTCTTGGTCTTGCAATGAAGAGATGATGTCACCCTCAAAGCCAAGGTTCCACACATAGTAGTTCATAGGAATCACTTCCTTGCACTGTGTCCTTATCACCTCGTCACTTTTGCGCAAAGAGCAAACTCCCATGAAATCGCTCCTTGGGGCTTAGACCAACCAATGCTTCTTTAGTGTCTACCTCTTGTGGACAACTGTGAGGAGTCTCAAAGGTAAGAACTCTACTCAATGACAGGAAATTGACAGGTTCTTGTAGTCTTAGAGCCAGCCTCTAGCCTAAGGGTACAGTGGCTCTTGGATGAGCCACTTTGGAGGTAATCTGGATTGCGTCATCCCCCTTGCCTACAAAGCGCTCCCTGTGACCGCCAAGTGGCGCCAGCCACCAGGAAGGACATTGGAATGTTCTAAGATGTCTCTTAAAACCTTCACATGTCCCCCTTTTGGTCACAAAGAAAATTAGTCACTAGGCTGGGATTTAACCGAATGACCTCTCGCTCGAGAAACTAATTATGGAACGTCTAAGCCACAAGGAGTTGTCCTAGGTAGTATTTACTAGCTATACTATCCAGATTAGACCAAGGAGACTTGNAGTACATGCCTTGTCTATCTGGACCAGACTTAGGGGACTTACTCCAAGGGAGTCGTACATGCCTACTCCGTCCTGTGCCTGTCCAAATATGAGCCATGGACGAGGAGCATATCAGGTCAAGATTATCAACAACCAGACCACCACGCCTTACACCCCCCAGAGCAATGGCATTACCAAGGGGATGAAATGGACATTCCTCGGCATGACACGAAGCATGCTCTTTAACGCCAAACTCCCACCATGCTTCTCGGGTGAAGCTGCAAGAACTGCTTGCTACCTTGTGAATCTCACTCCGGCAGCCGCGCTTGGAAGGTGTGGTGAGAAGCAGCAAGAGAATCAGCTTAGGATGCCACAGGAGGATTAGTCAGGGAAGAAGCCAGATGCCTCACATTTGAGGATCTTTGGTTATACTACCTAGGCAAAGGTCCAAGTAGGAGAAGGAAATAGCAAGCTTGATGCACATGCTCCTAAGTGTGTAATGGACGGATACGACTTCGAACACAAGGCGTACAGGCTGTGGGACCAAGCGGCTGGAAAGCTCCTCTGGAGACAAGATATCGAGGTTGATGAAAGGACGCTCAGCAAGGGAGATTTACTACATCTTGTCAATGCTCCCAAATCAGGAGAGTGGGTTGTGTTGCTCGAGTCAGGTGATCAGACACTAGAAAACTGGCACATGGTGCCAGTGAATGATGGTGCTGCAGACATAGTCGTTCTGCAAGCTGACACAGCATCGAACTCAGACACTGGATCCGAGACGTCTGAGGTCTCTGAGTCAAACTCTAAGGCCAGTGGCTCTTCCTCTAACAACGGATCATTGGCAGCGCAAGAGCAACAAAAGCAAGTAAGCCTTGAAGCACCATCAGTACCACTCTTGAGTAGACGCGCCAGAAGAAACCTTCGCCTAAGTACGATGCTGAGAGTGCGGAATGGACCGGATCTTGGGAAAGGAGCCATCTGGCTCAGTTTCAGGTCCATAGGAGCAAGTTCCAGGAAATTACCAGATGTCTGCTCCGATCATCAATCCGATTTCACCATTCAAAGGATCAGGTGGCAAAATGTCCACGGTCCAAGTTTGAGGCCGATCCAACGGTCGGATTGGGAGATATGAATTCTCGAAGATTCGGGGGTCATGGACCGCCGATGTCTGGGTGGCCATGGGTGATGGCTCCATGCCTTAGCCTGAGAAAAGAAAAAGGAAAGAGGTCCAGGGTCAAGACCTGATGGGAGAAATATCCAAAAAGGTCCTTGGTCTTAGGATTGCCTTGTCAGAGTGTGCTGACTAGGATAAAGGTACCTCTCCTTACTTTTTAGGTGAGGTGAGATCCTTGTGTGCTGGCCATGGACACATGGCGATTCTCCATGGGTTTGTGGGTGATGTGATCACTAGGAGTGCTCCATGAGAGCATTATCTGGCTCTCTAGGTCGTGTGTGACTGGTCAGCCTGATTGCTAGGCTGATTTCCTCCCTTGTGTGATTAAGGACTCTAGTGTGTTAGCCTTAGCGTCCATGGCTAAGTGGTGTGGCTTGTGAGAGGGCTGACTTGCCCAAGCTCTAGCTCTATATGTACTCCATCATTTTGAGTGATTCAACAACCATTCTTCAGCACAAGTGATGCCCTTCCAGTCCCACATGCTCGCTGCTCCAAGGCTCCCTCTCTCCTCCAGTTCCAACATTTGGTATGAGAGCCAAGTTCTTCCAGATTTAGCTAGCACAGGCCGTCACTTTGAGAGTGATGGGTTAGGGTAAAACCTTGACCAAATTTGACAATCAACCACTAGATCGTCAAGTTTAAAAAACAATCTTTCGAACGAGTCCAAAATCGCGACAATCCAACAGTCACATTGAGAGTTATGCTCAAAACGAGGTCGGCCAGGGATACACTCTTCTCTATGAGTAAGACTGTCGCCTTGTCATGACCATAACTCTCTGGTTTCTTTGTCAAATTTAAAAATTAGCACATGCAAATTGTAGTATTTTTCCTAAGCATTCTAATGGTGCAAAACTATTTGCATTCCATTGATTCTTTTTGGAGAAACGTTGTTTACAAGCTGGCTGGTCTGAAATGGAGTAGGAGCAGAAGCATACCCTGTTTTCAAGAGGATATATCTTTCAAAATCCCCTGTTGATGACCCTGTTTTATGGGTTGATCTGAAAGGTTCTGAGCTGAATTTTCTAGTGGTGCACTTCATTTTTCCAAATTCCCAGTCTCCTGGCATTTACAGTCCATTTTCTGTCAGGCAGATTTCTGGCAGAAGCACCAGCAAAAGCAGGAGTAGCGCTGCCATCCAAGGGCAGCGATGAGCATCACCAAGGCTCAAAATGGCAGCAGCTGGCATTGTGACAGCAGCCCAGCTTTTGGAGAGGCGGAAGGGACGTGCCAAGTTCACGTTTTGGAAGATCCGTACCCGCCTCCTTTTGGAGGAGTGGGGCTTGTGGGAGGTGGTGAGCGGCGACGAGCCGGCTCCAGTACTACACGCAAAAGGCATCACCGCAGCGCAGGTGGTGGCGGGGAAGACTCCGCAAAAAGGTACAGCTGATGTAGGTTCTTTTGCAAATGTACCAGCGGCGTATGAGGAGTGGAAGAAGAAGGACAGGCAAGCCTACAACTTGCTTGTCAACACCATCTCCAACCCGCATATTCAGTACGTGAGTGACAAGGCTACTGCAAAGGAGGGGTGGGACACGTTGTGCAAGAAGTATGAGAGCAAGGATCCTGCATTCCTCATGCTTTTGGAGGAAAAGATGATGGCGCTGAAAATGCAGGGTGGTGAAGGGATGGAGGCGTACCTGGACAAGGCAAAAGAGCTGGCGAAGCAGTTGAGAGCGGCCGGCAACCCTGTGGAAGAGATGCACTTCATCCTCCTCTTGCTGAGGGGACTCCCAACCAGCTATGACACGGTGCGAGAGACGCTGGAGTGCCAGCCAACTCTCGACCTCGACTTCATCTGCAGACACGTGGTGCACGTGGAATTGCGTCGCAATGCAGTAAAGCGCAATGCCGGCAGCAGTAGTGAAGCAGCTTTTGTGGCCACAAGCTCACACAACCAGCAGCAGCAGTAGCAGTTTCAGCAGTAGAGAGGCAGAAAGAAAGGCAAATGGTATTACTGCGAGAAAGAGGGACACTACAAAAAAGAGTGTTTCAAGCTCAAGAGGGACTAGAAGGAGCAGCAGCAACAGCAGTCATCGTAGTAGTAGCAGCAAAAATGGCAGCAGTCACAGCAGCGTCAGCAGCAGCAGTAGCAAAACCAGGCTGGTGTGTGCCATTTTGGCAACATGAATATGGCCAAGGAAGTGCGGGACCGTCCCTTCATGGCGAAGTAGGTGGAGAAGGCGGATCTTGCATGGTACAAGGACTCAGGATGTACGGAGAGCCTCACACATCACAAGGACTAGTTTACACAGCTGCTGTCCATCCCTCCCCGTCCTCTCTTACAAACACAGGACTGCGCGTCGTCTTCGATGATGACTATAACTACATCCTCAATAAGGATACAGGAGAGGAGTTAGCCAGGTCGGTGAAAGAGGACAACATGTACCGCCTGCTGGGGGCGACCAAGATCCCGCGTGAGGAGAGTCTTGCAATGGTGGTGTACGCAACAGATGGCGAGATCTGGCATGCGCGCTACGGCCACATCGGCATGCGCGCCTTGCAGCAGCTTCAAGCAAAGCAGATGGTGCGTGACCTGCCTACCATCTCTAACTTTGGGCAGCAGTTGTGCATCAGCTGTTTGGAGGGGGAGCAACACCGGCAAGCATTCTCTCGAGCAAGGGAGCGTGCAAAGGAGGTGTTGGAGCTAGTCTACACGGACTTGTGCGGACCGATGCAGACCAAGAGCTTTGGAGGCTCTAGGTATTTCCTGACCTTCATTGATGATTTCAGCCGTCACACTGCTGTGTACTTCCTTCCAAGGACCAGTGCTTTGACACGTTCAAGGAGTTCAAGGCCATGGTGGAGAACCAGACTGGCAAAAAGATCAAGGCGCTGTACAGCAATCGCGGTGGAGAGTACACGAGGAAGGAGTTCCAGGACTACCTCGCAGCAGCTGGCATCAAGGCGCAGCGTACCCCGCCGTACTCGCCGCAGCAGAACGGTGTAGCAGACCGCGCAAACCGTACCATTGTGGAGTCGGCGTGCTCCATGCTGCACGCGGCTCGTCTGACCTACGATGTTTGCGCTGAAGCCGTGAGCACTACAGTCTATATGAAGAACCGCAGTCCAACTAAGGCGCTAGAGCAAATGACGCCGTATGAGGCCTGGTTTGGCAAGAAACCGAGCGTGGGTCATCTCCAAGCATTTGGCAGCCTGGCGCACATGCACGTGTCGAAAGAGAAGAGGCAGAAATGGGATGCAAAGAGTGCACAGATGCTGATGATTGGCTATGACGTGACCGGCAAGGCCTATCGCCTCTACAAGAGGGATATAGGCCACGTCATCATCTCCAGGGATGTTGTCTTCAACGAGAGCAACGTCATCGGCACTAACATTGTCTGTGAAGAGGTAGCAGAACCCGTAGCTGACGAGATAGTCAGAACAGAAATCCTTCCTGACCCAAACTCTCCCGATCCTTCCTCTACTGTGACAGTGGGAGAATCACTCTACTCTCCCATGTCTGATGCAGCAGATGCAGCAGCCTCATTGCCAGAAGCAGGGAGATGTAGCACAACCAGCAGTAGCAGTTGTGCCAGCAGCACCGCGCCAGCCGCCCGCTAATACTCCAGCACCAGGTCGCAGGTACCCTCTTAGGGTGCGTTACAAGCCTGGTGAGCGCGGCCATTTCTGGATGCTGCAGAAACAAGAACATATGAACGTCGCAGTTGCAGAAGATTAAGATGAGCTAACGTCATACAAGGAGGCCATGGTTGCACCAGATGCAGCAGATTGGTTAAAAGCCGCACGGCTTGCGACGAATTGCAGCTGGATAACGGCACGTGGGAGCTGACTGAGCGTCCACCTGGACGTAAGGTGATCAAGTGCCTGGATGTCAAAACGGCATTCTTGAATGGTTACTTGGAGGAGGAGATCTACATGGAGCAGCCGGAGGAGTTCGTCAGAGATGGCCGGGAGCACCTGGTTTGCAAGCAGCAGAAGTTGCTGTACAGCCTCAACCAAATGTCGCATGCTTGGAACCAGAAGTAAGATGCGGCGCTGCAGTGCATGGGGTTTGAGCGCAGTAAGTGTGACTACAACGTGTATCGCTGGCAGCATGAGCATGAGATTCTCATCATCATTGTCTATGTGGATGACATGCTCCTCCTTTCCAACAGCATGTCTGCACTGCAGGAACTCAAGGAGGCAATGCAGGAGCGCTTCCAAATGTCTGATCTCGGAGAGGTGTCATACTTCCTCAGCATCCAGATCACGCGTGACCACAAATCACGCTCTCTCTTGCTATAGTAGAGTCGCTACATCAACGACATCCTACAGCGGATCGCTATGACAGAGGCCAAACCCATCAACACGCTGCTGGAGACGCGGTAGAACCTCGTGAGCTTCAGTGGAGAGGCAGATGCAGCTGAGCGGCAGAAGTACCAGAGCGCCGTTGGTAGTCTCATATACGTGATGGTGGCAACCACGCCAGACCTTACAGGTTGTGAGTGTTGTGAGCCAGCACATGGCTAATCCCGGACCGGAACACCAGAAGGTAGTGAAATGGATCTTTCGCTACCTTGCTGGAACCATGAACGTCGGCATCGCCTACAACGGCAACGACAAAAGCATCATCGGCTACACAGATGCAGATTGGGCTTCAAATCCTGAGACGCGCAAGTCCATCTCTGGACATGTCTTTCTCATGAATGGAGGTGCCATCAACTGGTGCAGCAAGAAGCAGGTGGTCGTTGCCACCTCGAGCATAGAAGCTGAGTATGTCTCTCTCAGCTTTAGAGCCAAGGAAGCAGTTTGTCTCCACCGTCTCATGGCGGAGGTGAGTGCGAGTATAGCAGTCCCACTTCCTGTGCGCGTCGACAACCAGAGCGCAATCGCACTCGCTAAGAATCTTGAGCCTCATGCACGCACTAAGCACATTGACATCGCATATCACTTCATTAGGCACATGGTGTAGGAGGGTGCTATCAAGCTGGAGTCCCTGAGTTTTGCACCAAGCCAGTGACCCATGAGAAACAGTAGTTCCGTATGAAGGCATGTGGACTCAGCCCACTCTGACTGCGGCAAAGTGGGAGATTGTTGGGAAAGGAGCTATCCGGCTCAGTTTCAGGTCCACAGGAGAAAGTTCCAGGATATTACCAGATGCTTGCTTCGATCATCAATCGGACTTCACCATTGAAAAGATCAGGTGGCAAAATGTCTACTATCCAAGTTTGAGGCCGATCCAATGGTCGGATTGGGAGATATGAATTTTCGAAGATTCAGGGATCATGGACGGCTGATGTCTGGGGGACCATGGATGATGGCTCGCTGCCTTAGCCTCAGAAAAGAAAAAGGCAAGAGGTCCAGGATCAAAACCTGATGGGAGAAATATCTAAAAACATCCTTGGTCTTAGGATTGCCTTGTTAGAGTGTGCTGACTAGGATAAAGGTACCTCTCCTTACTTTTTAGGTGAGGTGAGATCCTTGTGTGCTAGCCATGGACACATGGCGACTCTCCATGGGTTTGTGGGTGATGTGACCACTAGGAGTCCGCCATGAGAGCATTCTCTGGCTCTCTAGGTCGTGTGTGACTGGTTAGCCTGATTGCTAGGCAGATTTTCCTCCTTGAGTGAGATTAAGGACTCTAGTGTGTGAGCCTTAGCCTCCATGGCTAAGTGGTGTGGCTTGTGAGAGGGCTGACTTGCCCAAGCTCTAGCTCTATATGTACTCCATCATTTAGAGTGATTCAACAACCATTCTTCAGCACAAGTGATGCCCTTCCAGTCCCACATACTCGCTGCTCCAAGGCTCCCTCTCTCCTCCAGTTCCAACACCGGACTCAGCTGGTCATGGTTGGCTCAGGGAGGACCTGTGACCATAACGGAGGC
>SZWC01026945.1:16671-28103 GCA_023375785.1 Penium margaritaceum
GGAGGAGGACGAGGAGGAGGGTGAGGAGGAGGAGGCGGAGGAGGACGAGGAGGAGGGTGAGGAGAAGGAGGCTGAGGAGGACGAGGGTGAAGAGGAGGCGGAGGAGGACGAGGTGGAGGGTGAGGAGGAGGAGGCAAAGGAGGACGAGGACGAGGAGGTAGCTGTTGACTATCCACGCAACATACGGGGCAAGCCCGCCGACAAGGGAAAAGCGGCGGCTGCAGCCAGCACATCAGCTGCCGGCACATCGGCAGATCTAGTTGACGGCACGGCGGCTGGCACGTCGGCAGCGGCAGTTGCCGCTAGTGTACTCCCAAAGCGCAAGAAGCGCCGTGTCCACAAGCCAAAGCAGCCGCAAGGAGACGCAGGTGGCATGAATGTGAGAGCTGCAGCGTACAGGTACTATAAGCTGGTGCCAGGAGTGAACGTGCAGCAGGACGCAGTCTGTCCAATTGTAATGGGTAAGGATGACAAAGGGGGGGATGTTTCGTGTGAAAAGTTGTGCCTTGGTCGGATGGAGGGACAACGGGGATGCGTCCTCATTTGAACAAGCACCCCGAGCAGCTTGCAGAGTTGCCCCAGCCGAAGCTGCAGTGCTGGCGGTCAAACTGGCGGAGAAGCAGAAAGAGAAGGAGGAGAAACAAGCGAACATCCTCCACATGGTGGCCCTCAACGTCACGAAGTGAGTGCCATGTTGCATGCACTTCATTCATGGAAGAGCTGCGATTCGGATGCAATCCATTTACATGCATTTCAACTGCACAACAGTTGATTGCAAATCAGTTCATTGCAACTCAAGGCGGCCAAAGAAGAGCATGTTGCAAAACTGTTGCATGAAAATCTGATGCTCTCATGGCTGGTTGGTTGCAAATCTGATGCCCGCATGGCTGGTTGCAAGCAAACCGATGCTTCCATGGCTGGTTGCAAGCAAACCGATGCTTCCATGGCTGGTTGCAAGCAAACCGATGCTTCCATGGCTGGTTGCAAGCAAACCGATGCTTCCATGGCTGGTTGCATGCAGAACTTACGCTTGCATGGCTGATTGCTTGCGTGCATTTATTTGTCCTCAAACCTGCAGGTACTCTAAGGACGACTTGTGGCATGATTGTACGCAGTGGTGGTGTGACTACATCGTCCCATTCACAGCCGTGGAGGGCGAGAGCTTCCGGCAGATTTGCCAAGGCACCACGGGCCATGCGCCACCGCGTCCCAACACATTTAGCAGGAAGATCGTGGACAAGGCGGCCATGAACTTCGACTTCGACTACGTGAAGGAGTGTCTTCTTGCCGTGGAGGACAAGTTGGGCTTCACGAGTGAGCTCTGCACTGCAGAGGAGGCCGGCCTTCCATGGCCGTCACGTCACCGCACATTGGTTGGATGTGCTGTTTCTGCCATGCAACAAGCACTTCTCACATTGAGACCGATGGATGGCAGGCACACTTGCGGAGGCCATCAGCGAAGCCCTGGATGAGGTGATCTGAAAGAAGTGGAAACTGGGCGGTGAAGTGGCCGGCATCACCCTCGACAACGTGTTCGCCAACTTCAAGGCGATGCGACTGCTGGCAGCCAAGCACCCTGCTGACTTTGAAGCTGACAGAGCAGTTCGTCGTTTCTGCCATGTGCTGAATGTTGCCACGAAGAAGTTCTTGAAAATCGCAGAAATGAATGCGTGTCGACAACTGAGAACACAAGGAATGTGTTTGATTGAATGGAAAAGAGTACGAGGACCTCACCTAAGAAGCAAAACAAGTGGTGGGAAGGTGAGGTGGTGGGGAGGTGAGGTGATGGGGAGGTGAGGTGGTGGGGAGGCAAGGTGGAGGGGAGGTGAGGTGGTGGGAAAATGAGTTGTCAGGGGGGAATGGTGGGGTAGCCTTTTTAGGCGAGGGGAGAAGGAATGGTAGCCTCAAGATGGGATGATACATGGAATAGGTATGGGGGGGAAATGAGCAGAGTAGCCCAAGGCAGGGGTAAATAGGCGGGGTAGGCCAAGAAGAAGGGGCAATGGTGAGGTAGGGTGTGGAGTAATGCTTGTGGGGGGATTCGAATCCATGAGGTGGCAGATGTGAATCAACGTGAGAAGCAAGAAACTCAGATTTCACTGACTAAGGCAGCAATCGTTGTGATCTGCCTGCTAGTGCAGCACGCGTGTTTCAGCGAGCAGCAAGAGGAGCTGTGGATCGCAAGGACTTCGGAGAAGAAGTTTGGCCTCGTTGAAGATGTACCGACGTGCGATGGTCCTTCATGCATCTCATGCTAGACAGCCTGCTGCAAAGTGAGGACACGGTCAAGGCCTGCATTCTTTACTGGCGGCAGGAGGTGAGGGCGAAGAAAGGCGAGCTGCTCAACATCGAGCCGTCAGAGGAGCGGTGGCAGTTGCTGGAGGGGATGCGGGACACATTGTCCCTATTCACGCAGGTCAACTCGTGTGCGGAGGGAGCTGAGTACCCAACCATCGGCAGCATCCTCCCTTAGTACCTTTCGTGCATCGACCACTGCGACACACTACAGGTGATGACACAAGGTGGCGCGGCGCCGGTTCAGTGGAAGGGCGTGGTGGCGGTGGGGATGCCAGCCGTGAAGGCCAAGCTGGAGGCGTATACAAACAAAAGGGAGGACACACTCCAGGAGGAGGAGGTGTAACTGAGTGGGCTGGGATTCTACACGAAGAACGACAAGCGCCTCGCCACAATCTCAAAGGCGGCCCGAGACAGCCGTTGGACGACCTCACATTCATGTCCATCATGGCAGTTAGGAAGTGGAAGCAGGTTGTGAAGGAGGTGAAGAAGAAGCTTGGCAAGGTGGCGACCACGGGTGAGTAGGGGGAACATACTGATATCATCATGTCACCATGAAGGATTGTGGAGTGAGTGGGTGAGTGTGGTATACTTGATGTGCAAGAAATGAAATATGACACAGTTCCATGTTGCAAACTTGCATCTGCTTGCTCCTTTGACATGTTAAATTGACCCATGACCAATGTCAGTAACTGTGCCATGCTCACATAGATAGCTGGCGTGTGAGAAGTTTCAAGATTTCGAGAATCTTGATGTTTACTTTCGGATCGAGAAAAAACGAATATCTCATTTCACATTCGAGATGAGATCAAGAAAGGGGTCCAAGNGAGGACAAGGAGGACGAGGAGGAGGACGACAAGGAGGAGGAAGACAACGACGCCGACAGCAACGACGACGCCAACGACCAAAGCTATCAGATCGGATCGGATACTTCATCCAAATCCAATCTAACACCACTATGTGATCCGAAACCGATCCTAAGTGGATCGAATTCGGATCCGACCACTTTGGATCGGATCAAATTCGGTTTCTTTCCCAAAATCATCGGATCGGTTCGGATTCTATCCGATCTGAGACAGATCTGAAATCCGATCTAAAACTCATCTGAAATCCAACAGATTTTCGGCTTTTTAGCAGCGGCAGCAGCTAAACCACTCCAATGCGAAGTATGAACCTGAAATCCGATGTAAATGTGATGTAATCCGCCCAAATCCGAAGTGAATCCGCGTGAAACGAATCAAATCCGAACTCATACACCAAAAACCGATCTAAACCAGAGTTGACACTTCGGTTTGAATTGGTTTCAGGTTTTCCTATGTTAAGATCGGGTCAGATGAGATCTGAATCCGATCTTTCAGATCAGATTCAGATCNGCCTTGCCGCTGTCGACGACGGCGACGACAACGACGACAATGTCCTTGACGACGTCGACGACCCAGGCTGTTCGATCGGATTGGATAGTGGATCCGAATCTGATCTAATGGCAATACTATCTGATTTAAATCCGATTCCGAAGTGGCATTGGTTCGGATTCGGATCCGACTGTCAACCGGCCTAGGGGCCAAGAAAACAAGGCCGACACAATGGCACTTGCCGTCCGCTCCCAGCATTTCAACTAGGAGGAGACCCTCAGGATCACGGTTCCACACTAAGCAGTTCATAGGAATCGCTTTGTTGCAACTATGTCCTTGACACTTGGTCACTTTCGCGCGAGGAGCGAACTCCTGGGGCTTAGACCAACCACTATCTCTTCAATGTCTGCCTTTGGTGGACAACTCTCTTAGGAGTCTCAAAGGTAAGAACTGTGATGGACCACATGCAACTGACAGGTACTTATAGTCCTAGAGCCAGCCTCTACCCTAGGCGCGCAGTGGCTCCTTGGATGAGCCACTTTGGGGGCAATCAGGATTGCATCATCCCCCTTCCCTACATGGCACTCTCTGTGACCGCCAAGTGGCGCCACCCACCAGGAAGAACCATGGAATATTCTGAGATGTCTCCCAGAACTTTCCTCTCCCCTTTCTAGTCACAAAGAAAATTAGTCACTGGGCCAAGATTTGACCTATTGACCTCTCGCTCCAACGACTGACTCTGAAACGATAAAGCCACAAGGAGTTATCGTAGGTAGTTTTTGCTGGCTATACTGTCCAGACTAGACCAAGGGGACTTGCTCCAGAGGAGCAGTGCATGCCTCGTCTATCTGGACCAGACTTAGGGGACTTACTCCAAGAGAGCAGTGCATGCCTAGTCTGTCCTGTGCCTGTCCAAACTCCGGCTATGGACAAGGGGCATCTCAGATCAACAAACTCTCCCTTCCACCTCTGTCTTTTGTAGAGAGATGTCTTCGTTTTTTAGCTGTCTTGGCCGTAGTCTTTGTCCGGTGCGTTGACCATACCGATCCCTCGCGTATCTGTAGAATGCAATTCGCTATCAAGCGCCTTGGTCACGCAATTTGCGAGCATCTTCTTGGTCTCCACGTATTCCAGGTCCACAATCTCCTTTGCGACTAGGTCGCGTGAGTAGTGGTACCTGATGTCGATGTGCTTGGTCCGCCGGGAGATGACATCATCCTCTGCCATTTTCATGGCACTCTTGTTGTCGATGCGGACCACCGTTGCTTCCGTATGTGGCATTTTCATCTCAGCAAACAAGCTACGTAGCCACTGTGTCTCCTTACATGCTTCTGACAGAGCGATGTACTCTGCCTCAACGGTAGAGAGGGATACACAGTCTTGCTTTCTGCTTGCGCAAGAGATTGCACCACCATTCAAGAGGCACACAAAGCCCGAGGTGGACTTTCTGTCATCAATTCTCCCTCCCCAGTCAGTGGTATAGCACACGAGGGGTAGCGGGTCAGATCCTTCTTGGCTTCCAAACTGGAGTCCCATGTGTCGCGTCTTTTGCGGATAGCGCATGATGCGCTTCACGGCTTGCCAATGCAATGGTCCTGGATTGCCCACAAACCTGCTGACCTGTCCCACAGCATAGCAAATATCAGGGCGTGTTCCCACTAAGGCTTGGAAAACGAGATGAGATCGAGATCTCGATCTCATCTCGAATTTCGAGACAAATCTCATTTTGTCTCGATCTCGCTCATTTCAATATGACACACATCTCGATCTCATCTCGTTTCCGGCTCTGCATTCTCGGTCTCATCTCGATCTCGAAAATCTGCACCGAGATTCTCATTTTCTCGAAAATTCTCAAAGTATGTCAGAGTGTGTGCATGCAATGTGAGCATGGTAAGTCCATGGTCTGGTCATGCACCACGATTTTACGATAAGAATGCATGCCAATGCATCATGGCACGTATGCTGACATTTACATGAGGGGGTTGGGGGAGGAGGAGGTTTTGAGATGAGATTTTCGAGACACTGTCTCGAAATTGGCAGATTGTCCAAATCTCGATCTCGATCATCTCGAAAACGAGATGATCTCGATCTCATCTCGTTTTTCGAGACTGTTCGAGATTTTCGAGATTTCGAGATTGCCAAATTTTCAGGATTGTCTCATTCTCGTTTTCCAAGCCTTAGTTCCTACCATGGCATACATGAGGCTGCCAACAACAGATTGGTAGGGAATGTTCTCCATCTCTATCTGCTTCATTGCTAGGGCTCATGGAGGAAGAGAGCTTGATGTCTGTAGTCATGGGCGTGTTGATGGGCTTGCAGTCTTCCATGTTGTAGTGCTCAAGGACCTCCATGATGTACTTGGTCTGGTTCAGTTCGATGGTACTTGCTGCTCGGTTGCGGTGGACGGCTATCCCGAGGTAGAAATCGAGAGGACCCATGTCTTTCATCTTGAACCTACTGCTGAGATCTGACTTCAGCTTGTTCAGCAGCTTGACTGACGACGAGCAGATGATGAGATCATCCACGTACAGTGCAACCAGCATCAAGCCTTGCTCATCCTCCTGCACGTCGACACTAGGGTCATTTTGGCAGTGCGTGAAGGTGAGCCCGGCTATGAAGCCGTCCATCTCCTTCTACCACATCCTTGGGGCTTGTTTGAGCCCGTAGAGTGCTTTCACTAGCTTGCATACTTTACCCTTGGAGCTTTCACTCCCTCAGGCACTTCCATCAGCAGTTCTTTGTCAAGCTTCCGGTAGAGGAAAGCCGTCTTGACGTCCATCTGGTGGACCTCCAGGTCTTTTACAGCAACGATGCCCAACATGGATCTGATGAAGGCAAATGTGACAACAAGCGCGAAAGTCTCCTCGTACTTTGAGCCTGTGCGCTGAGAAAATTCATTCGCCACAACTCTTGCCTTGTACTTGTCAACAGTACCATCTTGAACTTCTTTCGGAGTACCCACTTTTACCCCACCACGTGGGCGTTTAGGGGCTTGTCCACAAGAACCCATGTCCCATTTTCCTCAATGGACGCGAGCTCGCTGTCCACTGCCTCCTTCCACTTGGCTACATCTGGCCTGGCCATAGCGTCCGCCTCTGTCAGAAGCTCACCCTGAGCGAAGCACGACCAGCTGAGTCTGGTCCATGAGCCGCTGTCGGCATCGTACTGTTTTGTGGCTTTCTTTGGACGCGTGCTCCACCGAATTGTACCTGTTGGTGGTTCGCAGTCATGCTGCTGTTTCTCTTACTGGTTCTGCTCCTGCTGCTGAGATGATGCTTGCTGCCTTGGTATCTCGTTGTTAGAGGAAGAGCCACTGGCTTCAGAGTTGGGCTCAGAAGCCTCGGACGACTCAGAATCAGTATCAGAGTCAGTCGTTGTGTCAGCCTGCACAGCCGCTCTCCTTGCAGCACCACCCCTTTGATTCACTGGCACAATCTGCCAGTTGTCAGGTGCTTGATTGTCTGACTCAAGCAGCACGACCCACTATCCCGATTTGGGGGCGTGGACAGGATGCAACACCTCCTCCTTTCCAAGCATCCTCTCGTCAAACTCGACATCTCGGCTTCGGATGAGCTTTCCAGCATTGTGGTCCCACAGCTTGTATGCTTTGTGTGCGGTGTCGTAGCCGACCATGACGCACTTGCGGGCACGAGCATCCAGCTTCCCACTCCCTTCGCCTGTTTGGACTTTTGCCCAGGCAGTGTAGCCAAACATCTTGAGATGTGAGGCATCCGGCTTCTTTCCTGACCACACATCATGTGGCGTCTTGAGCTGCTTCTCTTGCTGCTTCTTGCCCTGCCTGCGAAGTGCAGCTGCAAGGGTAAGGTTCACGAGGTAGCAGGCCGTTCTTGCAGCTTCAGCCCAAAAGCGAGGTGGGAGTTTGGCGTCTAAACGCATGCTTCGCGTCATGCTGAGGATGGTCTGGTTCATGCGCTCGGCAACACCATTGCTTTGCGGGGTGTAGGGTGTAGTGGTCTGGTGGTTGATGCCTTGTTGGTCAAACCAACTTTTACACGCCTCTAACTCACCACCATTGTCACTGCGTAGAGCCTTGACTTTCTTCCCAGTCTGTCGCTCCACCATGGCGACAAACTCTTGCAGCTCCTCTTTGACCTCTCCCTTTTCTTTGAGAAAGTAGATCCACACCTTGCGACTGTGATCATCGATGAAAGTCAAAAAATACTTGCTGCCTCTATTTGAAGGCGTGCGGAAAGGTCCGCACTCGTCAGAGTGAATCAGGTCCAGGTTGGCCGCTGCACGTTGACCGTTGCGCTCGAAGCGCTTCCTCTTTGCCTTGCCTTGGAGGCAAGGTTCACACAGCTTCTAGCACCCAGCCTTGTCTTTAGCCTTGCAACCTTCCAACCCACGGACCACTTCTTGTTGCTGCATTGCCTGCAGCGTGCTGTCAGCCACATGCCCGAAGCGTCTGTGCCACAACTCGGCATCAGTGTCCTTGATGGAGCTGGCCGCCACATTGGCAGCCTGTGGTGCAGTCTTCCGCTTTGGAGCCACCGACTCAGCGGTGCCCGCATGTCCCTCATCCGAGCTCTCTACAGCCTTGGTCTGCAACACGTAGAGCCCGTCGACTCTTGGGACCTCTGCGGCAAGGTCATCTTTGGCGTAAGAGATCTTGATGTCTTTGTTCTTGACGATCACAGCCTCCTCCTGTGTGAAGACAACCGTCATGTCGTGGTCCGTGATTTTGGACACCGACAAGAGGTTCGCTGCAAATGAGGGCATGTAGACCACATTCTGCAGCTTCAAGTCCTTCTCCGCACCGTTCACGTTGACGCTCATCAACTTGTCCCCCTCGCCCTGTGCGTAGACGAGGTTACTGTTTGCACATCGAAAACGATGTTCGGTGTCCCCAATGGACATAAATCTAGCCTTCTCCCTTGAGGAGTGATGGTTGGTGCCGGAGTCAAGCTCGAAGGCTCCTGACTTGAGTAGTGCCGCTCCCTTGGTCGTAGGCACATCCTCAGCCATCATGTTGGTGAGTTTTTTTTTACCCTTTTTGCTGTCTTTGTTCGCATTGCTCCCCTTGTCTTCTTTCTTTGGCGATCTGCACTCTCTTGTCCAGTGCCCACGTTTGCCGCAGTTACGGCAGTTGCCTTGTCGCTTGGGAGCCTTGCCGCCATTGTTGCCTCTGCCGCCATCGCTTTCGCTGACGTCGTTCTGACCAGAGGGTGACCCTTTGCTCCCGCGGCCACCGTAGCGTGCGGCATAGGCTGAGAAGTTAGCCTCACTGTCGCTGCGGCGCATGGCCTCGTTTTGCACGTACTCGGACAATGCCGCATACGTCAGGTCATCCTCCTTCCAACCACCCATGACGGTGATCATTGGGCTCCAGCTCTCCGATAGCGCCATGAGGAGGATTATGGCTTACATGTTCTTGTCAAGGTCATAGTTCATTTGGCGAGCCTCGCCAAGGAGTCCTTCAAACTCCTGTAGGAAATCAGGGATGGACTCTCCCTCATTCACCTGCATGCTAATCAACCGCTGTAGGATGAATAATTTTTCGAGAGAGGTGGATTGGTGCACACGCTTGAGCTTGACAAAAGCATCCGAAGCCAGTGTGAACCCCGCAATGACGGGAACATGCTTTTTGGCTATCGCGTTCCTGAGGAGTGACATGACATTGTCACTTCGATGCATCCATGCCTCATGCTCGGGTGTGCCCTCCGCGGGAACCTGCTCCTCTCCCTTCAATAGCTTGATAAAGCCGCGCACTTTCATCGCCAGCTCGAACTGCCATCTCCAAAGAGGGAAGTCGTTCCCCACAAACACGGAGATTCTTCCCAAAGATCCGAGACCTTGCGGCAGTGAGGCAACACTCACGATTGCTCCAGTGGTCTGCCCTGTGGTAGCCACTGTTGAGTTTGAGGACTGCCCTGCGGCAGCCCCCACTGCTCCTGATGGGTCAACCATTTTGGTTGCCTTTTTTCTGCTTTCTGCGTCTCTGCTCCGTTGAGGCCGATGTAGGCTGATGTTAGCTGATGTCTACTACCGATTTCAAGGTGCAGATCCATTGCTTACTTCTCCAGCCGATGTTGACCTGCAGAGAGAGAAGACAATTCACACCAGCCTACACAGGGTCTTGCCTCCAAGGGCAGAGCTTGTCCTGGTTGGGACCCAAGGGTCGTGCCTCCAAGGGCAAAGCTTGTCCTTGGTCCCTGTGTGCTGAGTGCAAACCCAGCCGTTGGAGCTGATGAAGCAGATGGAGCTGATAGAGCCGATGGAGCTGACGTGCGCACATGGAGAGAGAGCACCAAAGTTGAGCGAAGCGTGCCTTACAATTGGTCAGGGTGGGCCCATAACCCTTTGTCAACCGGCCTGGGGCGACGGACTAGAAAACAAGGCCGACACAATGGCACTTGCCGTCCGTTCTTAGCATTTCAACTAGGAGGAGACATCACCCTCAGGATCACGGTTCCACACTAAGCAGTTTACAAGACTTACTTTGCTGCAACTGTGTCCTTGACACTTGGTCACTTTCGCGCGAGGAGCGAACTCCTAGGGCTTAGACCAACCAGTGCCTTTTTAGTGTCTACCTTTGGTGGACAACTCTGTTGAAGTCTCAAAGGTAAGAACTGTGATGAACCACATGCAACTGACAGGTACTTATAGTCCTAGAGCCAGCCTCTACCCTAGGCGCACAGTGGCTCCTTGGATGAGCCACTTTGGGGGCAATCTGGATTGCATCATCCCCCTTCCCAACATGGCGCTCTCTGTGACCGCCAAGTGGCGCCACCCACCAGGAAGGACCATGGAATGTTCTGAGATGTCTCCCAGAACCTTCCTGTCCCCCCTTTTGGTCACAAAGAAAATTAGTCACTGGGCCGAGATATGACCCATTGACCTCTCGCTCTAAAGACTAACTCTGAAACGTCTAAGCCACAAGGAGTTGTCCTAGGTAGTCTTTGCTGGCTATAGTGTCCAGACTAGACCAAGGGGACTTGCTCCAGAGGAGCAGTGCATGCCTTGTCTATGTGGACCAGACTTAGGGGACTTACTCCAAGAGAGCAGAGCATGCCTAGTCTGTCCTGTGCCTGTCCAAACTCCAGCTATGGACAAGGGGCATCTCAGATCAACACCAACCACTTCGGAGCATATCAGGTTCAGATTTTCCATCCTTAAGATTGGATCGGATCGGATTTGAATCCAATCTAAATGACTGGATTCAGATTGGATTTGGACAATGATGATTGGATGGACAAAGTTGATGAAACCTGCAGAAATCCGATCTAAATCCGAACTTATCCGCCCAAATCCGCCCAATCCGAAGTGAAACCCTGAAACCCGATCTATATCCGGAGTAATCCGCCCAAATCCGAACTTATCCGCCACATCTGCCCAAATCCGCCCAAATCCACCCGAATCCGCCCCAATCCGAAGTAAAAACCTGGAATTCGATGAGATCTGAAGTGAAACCATTCAAAACCGACATAATCTGGTCTAAACCAAAGTTAATACTTCAGTTCGGATCGGATTTGGTTTTTCCATGCTTAAGTTCAGATCGGATCGGATTTGAATCTGACATTTAAGATTGGTTTCGGATCGGATTCGGATTTTTCAGTTCGGATTCGGATAAATCCGATCCAAAAACGATCTAACAGCCTTGTCGACGACGACGACGACGATGACGACGACAACGACGACGACGACAACGACGACGACGACGACGACGACGACGACGACGGCGGCGGCGGCGGCGGCGGCGACGACGACGACGACAACGGCAACGATGACGACGATGACGATGACGATGACGACAAAGACGCCGAC
>SZWC01026946.1:11160-24248 GCA_023375785.1 Penium margaritaceum
ATACAACTGAAACAAGCACAAGACAATTGGAACAAGTCCAAGACAATTGGAGTAAGGCCAAGACAACTGGAAAAAGCCCAAGACAACTGGAGAAAGCCCAAGATAACTGGAGCAAGTCCAATATAACTGGAGCAAACCCAAAACAACAGGAGAAAGCCCAAGACATTTGGAGAAAGCCCAAGACAACTGGAGCAAGACCTAGCCAAGTGGAGCAAGGCCAGGACAACTGGAGCAAGGCCAAGACAGATGGAGCAGGCCCTAGACAGCTGGAGCAAGGCCAAGACAACTGGAGCAAGCTCACAACAACTGGAGCAAGCCCAAGACAACTGGGGCAAGCCCATGACAACTGGAGCAAGCCTAAGACAACTGAAGCAATGCCATGAAAACTGGAGTAGCACAAAAAAACTGGAGCAAGCCCAAGACAACTGGAGCAAGCCTAAGAAAACTGGAGCAAGGCCAAGACAACTGGAGCATGCCCAAGACACCTGGAGCAAGCCCAAAATATCTGGAGCAAGGCCAAGACAACTGGAGCAAGGCCAAGAAAACCTTAGCAAGCCGAAGACAACGGGAGCAAGCCCAAGACAACTTGAGCGAGTCCAAGACAACTAGGAAAATGCCAAGACAATTGGAGCAAGCCCAAGACAACTGGAGCAAGAACAAGACAACTGGAGTTAGGCCAAGACAACTGGACCAGGGCCAAGAAATTTGGAGCAAGCCCAAGACAGCTGTAGCAAGCCTAAGCCAACTGGAGCAGGCCAAAGACAGCTGGAACAAGGCCAAGACAAGTGGAGCAAGGCCAAGACAACTGGAGCAAGCCCAAGACAACTGTAGCAAGGCCAAGACACCTGGAGTAAGGCCAAGACAGCTGGAGCAAGCCCAAGACAAATGGAGCAAGGCTTAGACAAATCAAGCAAGCCCAAGACAAATAGAGCAAGCCCAAGACAATTGGGGCAAGCCCAAGTCAACTGGAGCAAGCCTGATACAACTGGAGCAAGACGAAGAGAAGTGGAGCAAGCCCAATACAACTTGAGCAAGCCCAAGAAAACTGGAGCAAGCCCAATACAACTGGAGCAAGCCCAAGACAACTGGAGCAAGCCTGAGACAACTGGAGCAAGACGAAGAGAAGTGGAGCAAGCCCAATACAACTTGAGCAAGCCCAAGAAAACTGGAGCAAGCCCAATACAACTGGAGCAAGCCCAAGACAAGTGGACCAAGCCCAAGACAACTGGAGCAAGATTATGACAACTGGAGCATGACCAAGACAACTGGAGCAAGCCCAAGACAACTGAAGCAAGCCCAAGACAACTGGAGCAAGTCGAAGACAACTGGAGCAATGCCAAGACAGCTGGAGCAAGCCCAAGACAACTGGAGCAAGGCCAAGACAACTGGAGCAAGCCCAAGAGAACTAAAACACGCCCAAGACAACTGGAGCAAGTCCAAGACAACTGGAACAAGGCTAATAAACCTATAGCAAGCCGAAGACAACTGGAGCAATCCCAAGACAACTGGATGAAGGCCAGTACAACTGGAGCAAACCCAAGACAACAGGAGCAAGCCCAAGACAATTGGAGCACGCCCTATAAAACTGGAGAAAGCCCAAGACAACTAGCGCAAGGCCAAGACAACCGGAGCAAGGCCAAGAAAACTGGAGCAAGGCCAAGACAACTAGAGCAAGGCAAAGACAGATGGAGCAAGCCCTAGACAGCTGGAGCAAGCTCTAGATAGCTGGAACAATGCCATGACAACTGGAGCAAGCCCAAGACGACTGGAGCAAGCCCAAAGGCAACTGGGGCAGTGTTGACCTCGGCCCCTCGAACATCGGTACATCGATGTCCACCTCGACACATCGATGTAGCCATGATTGGCCACATCGATGTGGGTGGGGGGAAGGTTGGCCAATCGTCAGCCAAAACGGTGTGGAAATCCTGGTTTGTACACATTTTCAACATTAAAAAATAACACATTGAAACATTCAACCATATGACATTAAGTATGACCATGTTATGTTTCATTCGACGACCTTTTTGGTTCATTATAGTTATAATGGATAGATGAAAAAACTAAATAGAATATTGGAGGTATGTGTGTTAAGTCAACAAGATTGACGGGTTAGATTTGTTGATCCGTTGCTTAGCCACCTTCGCGCTCGGCGTTTGGCAGGCCTCACGGAGCGAGCATCTGATATGGTTGCCAAATCGATGATGTGTGATCGACCTGCCATCCCTCAACATTCGATCTTTCAAACCCACACAAACTCCTCGCTACCAGCTCGCTCACTTCGCAAACCTTATTGACACGTGTCGAAGATTATATCCGCGTTTGAGATGGAGCATGCCATTGGTCGCCAAAGTGCATCGGCGAGGATGGGAGTGAGCACTACCGCACAATCCAGCCCCCTACGTGCAACTCCCCATGCACAAGCCTCATTGGTCCAGTGGTTGTGAGTCACGCCATGTGGCATGACTCAACCTTTGGTTCATGCCACATGGCGTGATGTTAAAACATCGGTACTTTGCGTGCATGCGAAGTCGCTCTAAGGCTCCGGGAACCGAACTCAAAAAATCTCTCGTGTAGGAATTTCCCGCCATTACCCGTGGACGGTGGCAAAATTCGGCACCCGTAGGTCCCGGCTGCCCCTACTAACCTACACCACATCGATGTTACATCGATGTGGCTCGCGGTACTGATGTGGTTGTAGGGGCCCTACAACGAACATCGAAGTCAACATGGAACTGGGGCAAGCCAAAAACAACTTGAACAAGCCTTAGACAACTGGATCGATGCCGAGACAACTGGAGCAAGCCCAAGACAGCTGGAGCAAGCCCAAAACAACTAGATCAAGGCCAGGACAACTGGAGCAAGCCCACAGCACCTGGAGCAAGCTCAAAATATCTAGAGGAAGCCCAAGACAACTGGAGCAAGACCAAGACAACTGGAGCAAGGCCGAGAAAACTTGGAGCAAGCCCAAACCAACCAGAGCAGGCCAAAGACAACTGGAGCAAGGCCAAGACAGCTGGATCAAAGCAAAGACATCTAGAGCAAGTCCAAGACAACTGAAGCAGACCCAAGACAAATGGAGCTAGGCCAAGATAACTGGAGCAAGGCTAGGATATCTGGAGCATGGCCAAGACAACTGGAGCAAGGCCAAGACACCTTGGGCAATGCCAAGATAGCTGGAGCAAGCCCAAGGAAACTGGAGCAAGGCCAACACAACTGGAGCGAGTCCAAGACAATCGGACCAAGTCCAAAACAGCTGTTGCAAGCCCATTACACCTGGAGCAAGCCCGAAACAACTGTAGCAAGGCCGAGACAACTGGAGCAAGGCCAAGACAACTGGAGCAAGCCTAAGACAACTGGAGCAAGCCCAATAAAGTTATCCCCTAATAAAGTGACATATGTCATCCGCGTCCGGCTAGCGAAAAGAAGCCGTTGCTTTGCTCTTTTGTCCTGTTCTGTCCTTTTTATACCGAGTATGTTCATTCCCTCGAGTTAACAAGACCAGTTCAGCACATCCTGTTCCCTTTGGTTCTGCGGCATCGCCGCCGTGTTCTCGCTCTGCTCGCCTCTCGCTCCCATTGCCTTCGCCCACCACTGTCTCCTCACGGCTCTTCGCTTCGCCATCCTCAACCTTTCGCTTCCGACACTTCCTTCGCTTCCCTCTCAAGCTCTCTCATCTGCGCTCTGTCTACCTTGGAGCTCCAGTTCCTCGCGTTCTTTCGCGACCCTGCGACTAACTCCTTGGGCCCGCTCTTACCGCTCCGCTTCCTTCACTTCACTACGTCACTTCTGCCTGCTTCGTTTCTTCTGCTTCCTTCTGCTTCTGCTGTCCTCGCTCATTGCATTCTTTTGACACAAAGTGTGGAGGTTTAGTGCCAAACTGTGATTCTCTAGCGCCAAAGTGTGACGATCTAGTGCCAAAGTGTGATGCTGTAGTGCCAAAGTCTGACGCTCTAGTGCCTAAAGGTTGAAGCTCTAGTGTCAAAGTATGCACTCTATTGCCAAAGTGTGACACTCTAGTGCCAAAGTGTGACGCTCTAGTGCAAACGTGTGACGCTCTAGTTCCAAAGTGTGACACTCTATTGCCAAAGTGTGACGCTCTAGTGCCAAGGTGTCAAGCTCCAGTGCCAAAGTGTGATGCTCTAGTGCCAAAGATTGATGGTTTAATGCAAAAGTGTGACGCTCGAGTGCCAAAGTGTGAAGCTCTAGTGCCAAAGTGTGACGCTCTAGTGCCAACGTTTGGAACTCTAGTTCCAAAGTGTGACGCTCAAGTGCAAAAGTGTGACGTTGTAGTGCCAAAGTCTAGAGCTCTAGTGCCAAAGTGTAATGCTCTAGTGCCAAAGTGTGACGCTCTAGTGCCAAAGGGTGACGCTCTAGTGCCAAAGTATGACGCTCTTGTGCCAAAGTGTGATGGTCTAGTGCCAAAGTTCGAAATCTAGTGCCCAAGTGTGACGCTCTAGTACGAACGTGTGACGCTCTATTGCCAAAGTGTGACTCTCCTGTGCCAAAGTGTGCCGCTCTAGTGCCAAAGTGTGAAACTATAGTACCCAAGTGTGAAGCGCTAGTACCAAAGTGTGACGCTCTAGTGCCAAATTGTGACGCTCAAATGCCAAAGTGTGACGCTCTAGTGCCAAAGTGTGACGCTTTAGTGCCAAAGTTTGACGCTCTAGTACCAAAGTGTGACGCTCTAGTGCCGAATTGTGAGGCTCTAGTGCCAAAGTTTGAAACTCTAGTGCCAAAGTGTGATGCTCTAGTGCCAAAGTGTAACGCTCTAGTTTTAAATAGTGACGCTGTAGTGCCAAAGTCTGACGCTATAGTGCCAAAGTTTGAAGCTCTAGTGCCGAAGTGTGACGCTCTAGTGCCAAATTATTACACTCTAGTGCCAAAGTATGATGCTCTTGTGCCAAAGTGTGAATATCTAGTGCCAAAATGTGACGCTCTAGTGCCAAAGTGTGACGCTCTAGTACCAAAGTGGGACGCTCTAGTGCCAAAGTGTGACGCTCTAGTTCCAAAGTGCGACACTCTATTGCAAGAGTATGACGCTCTAGTGCCAAAGTGTGACGCTCTAGTGCCAAAGTGTGACGCTCTAGTTCCAAAGTGCGACACTCTATTGCAAGAGTATGACGCTCTAGTGCCAAAGTGTGACGCTCTAGTGCCAAAGTTCAAAAGTCTAGTGCCAAAGTATGATGCTCTAGTGCCAAAGTGTGACGCTCAAGTGCGAAAGTGTGACGCTCTAGTACCAAAGTGTGAAGGTCTAGTGCCACAGTGTGACGCTCTAGTGCCAAAGTGTGAAGCGCCACTGCCAAAGTGTGACGCTCTAGTGCCAAAGTGTGACGCTCTAGTGCCAAAGTGTGACACTCTAGTGCCAAAGTATGACGCTCTAGTGCCAAAGTGTGACGCTCTAGTCCCAAAGTGTGATGCTCTTGTGCCAAAGGGTGACGCTCTAGTGCCCAAGTGTGACGCTCTAGTGCCAAAGTGTGATGCTCTAGTGCCAAAGTGTGACGCTTTAGTGCCAGAGTGTGAAGCTCTAGTGCCAAAGTGTGAAGCTCTTGTGTCAAAGTGTGACGCTATAGTACCAAAGTGTGACGCTCTAGTGCCAAAGTTTGAAACTCTAGTGCCAACATGTGATGCTCTAGTGCCAATGTGTGACGCTGTAGTGCCAAAGTGTGACGCTCTAGTTCCAATGTGTGACGCTCTAGTACCAAAGTGTGAAGCTCTAGTGCCAAAGTGTAACGCTCTGGTGCCAAAGTGTGGAGCTCTAGTATCAAAGAATGACGCTCTAGTGCCAAACTTTGAAGGTCTAGTGCCAACGTGTGTCGCTCAAGTGCCAAAATGTGACGCTCTAGTGCCAAAGTGTGACGCTCTAGTGCCAAAGTGGGATGCTCTATTGCAAAAGTGTGACGCTCTAGTACTAAAACATGAAGCTCTAGTGCCAAAGTGTAACGCTGTAGTGCCAAAGTGTGACAATCTAGTGTCAAAGTGTTACGTTCTAGTGCCAAAGTGTGAAGGTCTAGTGCCAAAGTGTGATGCTCTAGTGCCAAACGTGTGACGCTCTAGTGCCAAAGTTTGATGCTCTAGAACCAAAGTGTGACGCTCTAATGCCAACGTTTGGAGCTCTAATGCCAAAGTGTGACGCTCTAGTGCCAAAGTGTGACGCTATAGTGCCAAAGTGTGACGCTCTAGTGCCAAAGTGTGGAGCTCTAGTGCCAAAGTGTGATGCTCTAGTGCCAAAGTGTATCGCTCTAGTGCCAAAGTGTGACGATTTAGTGCCAAAGTCTGATGCTCTAGTGCCAAAGTTTGAAGCTCTAGTACCAAAGTGTGACGCTCTCGTGCCAAATTGTGACACTCTAGTACCAAAGTGTGATACTCTAGTGCCAAAGTGTGAATCTCTAGCGCCAAAGTGTGATGCTCTAGTACCAAAGTGTGACGCTCTAGTACCAAAGTGTGACGCTCAAGTGCCAAAATGTGTCGCTCTAGTTCCAAAGTGCGACACTCTATTGCCAAAGTGTGAAGCTCTAGTGCCAAAGTTTAACGATCTGGTGCAAAAGTGTGAAGTTCTAGTGCCACAGTGTGACGCTCTAATGCCAAAGTGTAAAGCGCTAGTGCCAAAGTGTGACGCTCTCGTGCAAAAGTGTGACGCTCTAGTGCCGGAGTGTGAGGCTCTAGTGCCAAAGTTTGAAACTCTAGTGTCAAAGTGTGATGCTCTGGTGCCAAAGTGTGAAGCTCTAGTTCCAAAGTGTGACGCAGTAGTGCCAAAGTCTGACGCTCTAGTGCCAAAGATTGAAGCTCTAGTGCCAACGTGTGACGCTCTAGTGCCAAATTGTTACACTCTAGTGCCAAAGTGTCACGCTCTTGTGCCAAAGTGTGAATGTCTAGTGCCAAAGTGTGACGCTCTAGTGCCAAAGTGTGACGCTCTAGTACCAAAGTGTGACGCTCTAGTGCCAAAGTGTGTCGCTCTAGCTCCAAAGTGCGACACTCTATTACAAGAGTAGGACGCTCTAGTGCCAAAGTGTGACGCTCTAGTGCCAAAGTTTGAAACTCTAGTGCCAAAGTGTGAGGTTCTAATGCCAAAGTGTGACGCTCAAGTGCCAAAGTGTGACGATCTAGTACCAAAGTGTGAGGTTCTAGTGCCACAGTGTGACGCTCTAGTGCCAAAGTGTGAAGCGCCAGTGCCAAAGTGTGACGCTCTAATGCCTAGGTGTGACTCTCTAGTACCGAAATGTGACGCTCTGGTGCCAAAGTGTAACGCTATGGTGCCAAAGTGTCACGCTATAGTCCCAACGTGTGACGCTCTTGTGCCAAAGGGTGATGCTCTAGTGCCCAAGTGTGACGCTCTAGTGCCAAAGTGTGATATTTTTGTGCCAGAGTGTGACGCTCTAGTGCCAGAGTGTGAAGCTCTAGTGCCAAAGTGTGAAGCTGTTGTCTCAAAGTGTGACGCTCTAGTGCCAAAGTGTGACGCTCTAGTGCCAAAGTTCGAAACTCTAGTGCCAACGTGTGATGCTCTAGTGCCAATGTGTGACGCTGTAGTGCCTAATTGTGACGCTCTAGTTCCAAAGTGTGACGCTCTAGTGCCAAAGTGTGAAGCTCTAGTGCCAAAGTGTAACGCTCTGGTGCCAAAGTGTGAAGCTCTAGTGCCAACGTATAACGCTCTAGTGCCAGATTTTGAAGCTCTAGTGCCAAAGTGTGACGCTCAAGTGCCAAAATGTGACGCTCTAGTGCCAACGTGTGACCCTCTAGTGCCAAGGTGGGACGCTCTAGTGCTAAAGTGTGACGCTCTAGTACCAGAATATGAGGCTCTAGTGCCAAAGTGTGACGCTCTAATGCCAAAGTGTGACAATCTAGTGCCAAAGTGTGACGTTCTAGTGCCAAAGTGTGAAGGTCTAAGGCCAAAGTGTGACGCTCTAGTGCCAAAGTATGACGCTCTAGTGCCAAAGTATGACACTCTAATGCCAACGTTTGGAGCTCTACTGCCAAAGTGTGATGCTCTAGTGCCCAAATGTGACGCTATAGTGCCAAAGTGTGACGCTCTAGTGCCAAAGTGTGACGCTCTAGTCCCAAAGCGTGACGCTCTTGTGCCAAAGGGTGACGCTCTAGTGCCCAAGTGTGACGCTCTAGTGCCAAAGTGTGATGCTCTAGTGCCAAAGTGTGACGCTCTAGTGCCAACGTGTGACGCTCTAGTTCCAAAGTGTGATGCTCTAGTACCAAAGTGTGACGCTGTAGTGCCAAAGTGTGACGCTCTAGTGCCAAAGTCTGACGCTCTAGTGCCAAAGTGTGACGCTCTAGTCCCAAAGTGTGACGCTCTAGTGCCAAAGTGTGACGCTGTAGTGCCAAAGTGTGACGCTCTAGTGCCAAAGTCTGACGCTCTAGTGCCAAAGTGTGACGCTCTAGTCCCAAAGTGTGACGCTCTAGTGCCAAAGTGTGACGCTGTAGTGCCAAAGTGTGACGCTCTAGTGCCAAAGTCTGACGCTCTAGTGCCAAAGTGTGACGCTCTAGTCCCAAAGTGTGACGCTCTAGTGCCAAAGTGTGACGCTGTAGTGCCAAAGTGTGACGCTCTAGTGCCAAAGTCTGACGCTCTAGTGCCAAAGTGTGACGCTCTAGTCCCAAAGTGTGACGCTCTAGTGCCAAAGTGTGACGCTGTAGTGCCAAAGTGTGACGCTCTAGTGCCAAAGTCTGACGCTCTAGTGCCAAAGTGTGACGCTCTAGTCCCAAAGTGTGACGCTCTAGTGCCAAAGTGTGACGCTGTAGTGCCAAAGTGTGACGCTCTAGTGCCAAAGTCTGACGCTCTAGTGCCAAAGTGTGACGCTCTAGTCCCAAAGTGTGACGCTCTAGTGCCAAAGTGTGACGCTGTAGTGCCAAAGTGTGACGCTCTAGTGCCAAAGTCTGACGCTCTAGTGCCAAAGTGTGACGCTCTAGTCCCAAAGTGTGACGCTCTAGTGCCAAAGTGTGACGCTGTAGTGCCAAAGTGTGACGCTCTAGTGCCAAAGTCTGACGCTCTAGTGCCAAAGTGTGACGCTCTAGTCCCAAAGTGTGACGCTCTAGTGCCAAAGTGTGACGCTGTAGTGCCAAAGTGTGACGCTCTAGTGCCAAAGTCTGACGCTCTAGTGCCAAAGTGTGACGCTCTAGTCCCAAAGTGTGACGCTCTAGTGCCAAAGTGTGACGCTCTAGTGCCAAAGTGTGACACTCTAGTGCCGAAGTGTGAGGCTCAAGTGCCAAAGTTTGAAACTCTAGTGCCAAAGTGTGATGCTCTAGTGCCAAGGTGTGACGCTCTAGTTCCAAAGTGTGACGCAGTAGTGCCAAAGTCTGACGCTCTGGTGCCAACGTTTGAAGCTCTAGTGCCAACGTGTGACACTCTAGTGCCAAATTGTTACACTCTAGTGCCAAAGTGTGACGCTCTTGTGCCAAAGTGTGAATTTCTAGTGCCAAAGTGTGACACTCTAGTGCCAAAGTGTGACGCTCTAGTACCAAAGTATGACGCTCTAGTGCCAAAGTGTGTCGCTCTAGTTCCAAAGTGCGACACTCTATTGCAAGAGTGTGACACTCTAGTGCCAAAGTGTGACACTCTAGTGCCAAAGTTCGAAACTCTAGTGCAAAAGTGTGAGGTTCTAGTGCCAAAGTGTGACGTTCAAGTGCCAAAGTGTGACGCTCTAGTACCAAAGTATGAAGTTCTAGTGCCAAAGTGTGACGCTCTAGTACCAAAGTGTGAAGCGCCAATGCCAAAGTGTGACGCTCCAGTGCCTAATTGTGACACTCTAGTGCCGAAATGTGACGCTCTAGTGCCAAAGTGTAACGCTTTGGTGCCAAAGTGTGACGCTCTAGTCCCAACGTTGACGCTCTTGTGCCAAAGGGTGACGCTCTAGTGCCCAAGTGTGACGCTCTAGTGCCAAAGTGTGAGATTTTAGTGCCAGAGTGTGACGCTCTAGTGCCAGAGTGTGAAGCTCTAGTGCCAAAGTGTGAAGCTTTTGTGTCAAAGTGTGATGGTCTAGTGCCAAAGTGTGACGCTCTAGTGCCAAAGTTTGAAACTCTAGTGCCAACGTGTGATGCTCTAGTGCCAATGTGTGATGCTGTAGTGCCAAATTGTGACGCTCTAGTTCCAAAGTGTGATGCTCTAGTGCCAAAGTGTGAAGCTCTAGTGCCAAAGTGTAACGCTCTGGTGCCAAAGTGTGAAGCTCTAGTGCCAACGTATGACGCTCTAGTGCCAAAGTTTGAAGCTCTAGTGCCAAAGTGTGATGCTGAAGTGCCAAAATATGATGCTCTAGTGCCAGAGTGTGATGCTCTAGTGCCAAAGTGGGACGCTCTAGTGCTAAAGTACGAAGCTCTAGTAACAAAATATGAAGCTCTAGTGCCAAAGTGTGACGCTCTAGTGCCAAAGTGTGACAATCTAGTGCCAAAGTGTGACGTTCTAGTGCCAAAGTGTGAAGGTCTAACGCCAAAGTCTGACGCTCATGTGCCAAAGTGTGATGCTCTAGTGCCAAAGTGTGACGCTCTAATGCCAACGTTTGGAGCTCTAGTGCCAAAGTGTGACGCTCTAGTGCCAATGTGTGACGTAGTAGTGCCAATGTGTGACGCTCTAGTGCCAAAGTGTGGAGCTCTAGTGCCAAAGTGTGATGCTCTAGTGCCAAAGTGTGACGCTCTACTGCCAAAGTGTGACGATGTAGTGCCAAAGTCTGACGCTCTAGTGCCAAAGTGGGATGCTCTAGTGCTAAAATGTGATGCTCTAGTACCAAAATATGAAGCTCTAGTGTTTAAGTGTGACGCTCTAGTGCCAATGTTTGACAATCTAGTGCCAAAGTGTGACGTTCTAGTGCCAAAGTGTGAAGGTCTAGTGCCAAAGTGTGATGCTCTAGTGCCAAACGTGTGAAGCTCTAGTGCCAAAGTGTGACGCTCTAGTGCCAAAGTGTGACACTCTAGTGCCAAAGTGTGACGCTCTAGTGCCAAAGTGTGAATCTCTAGTGCCAAAGTGTGATGCTCTAGTACCAAAGTGTGATGCTCTAGTACCAAAGGTTGATGCTCTTTTGCCAAAATGTGATGCTCTAGTTCTAAATTGCGACACTCTATTGCCAAAGTGTGAAGCTCTAGTGCCAAAGGGTAACACTTTGGTGCCAAAGTGTGAAACTCTAGTGCCAAAGTTTGACGCTGTAGTGCCAACGTGTGAAGCTGTAGTGCCAAAGTGTGACGCTCAAGTGCCAATGTGTGACGCTCTAGTGCCTAAGTGTGACGTTCTATTGCCAAAGTGTAAAGGTCTAGTGCAAAAGTGTGATGCTCTGGTGCCAAACCTGTGACGCTCTAGTGCCAAAGTGTGACGCTCTAGTGCCAAAGAATGACGCTCTAATGCCAACTTTTGGAGCTCTAGTGCCAAAGTGTGACGCTCTAGTACCAAAGTGTGACGCTGTAGTACCAAAATGTGACGCTCTAGTGCCAGCGTGTGACCCTCTAGTTCCAAAGTGTGGAGCCCTAGTGCCAAAGTGTCCTTCTCTAGTGCCAAAGTGTGACGCTCTAGTGCCAAAGTGTGACGCTCGAGTGCCAAAGTGTGACGTTCTAGTTCCAAAGTGTGACGCTCTAGTAGCAAAGTGTGAAGCTCTAGTTGCAAAGTGGGACGCTCTAGTTTCAAAGTGTAAAGCTCTAGTGCCAAAGTGTCACGCTCTAGTGCCAAAGTGTGAAGATCTAGTGCCAAAGTGTGACACTCAAGTGCCAAGGTGTGACCCTGTAGTGCTAAAGTGTGACACTCCAGTGCCAAAGTGGGACGCTGTAGTGCAAGTGTGACGCTCTAGTACCAAAGTGTGAAGCTCTACTGCCAAAGTGTGATGCTCTAGTTTCAAAAGTCTAATGCTCTAGTACCAAAGTGTGATGATCTAGTGCCAAAGTGTGAAGGTATAGTGCCAAAGTGTGACACTCTAGTGCCAAGTTGTGATACTCTAGTGCCAAATTGTGATGCTCTAGTGCCAAAGTTCAAAGCTCTAGTGCCCAAGTGTGACGCTCTAGTGCCATAGTGTGACGTTATAGTGCCAAAGTGTGACTCTTTAGTGCCAAACTGTGACGCTCTAGTGCCAAAGTGCGAAGCTCTAGTACCAAGGTGTGACACCCTAGTGCCAAAGTGTGAAGGTCTAGTGCCACAGTGTGACGCTCTAGTGCCAAAGTGTGATGCTCTAGTGCCAAAGTGTACCGCTCTAGTGCCAAAGTGCGATGCTCTAGTGCCAAAATGTGAAGTTCTAGTGTGGAAGTGTGAAGCTCTAATGCCAAAGTGTGACGATCTTGTGCTAAAGTGTGACGCTATAGTACCAAAGTGTGACGCTCTAGTGCTAAAGTGTGAAGCACTAGTGCCAAAGTGTGATGCTCTAGTGCCAATGTGTGATGCTCTAGTGCCAAAGTGTGACGCTCTAGTGCCAACGTGTGACGCTCTAGTGCGGAAGTGTGAAGCTCTAGTGCCAAAGTGTGATGCTCTAGTGCCAATGTGTGATGCTCTAGTGCCAAAGTGTGATGCTCTAGTGCCAAAGTGTGAAGCTCTAGTGCCAAAGTGTGACGCTCGTGTGCCAAATTGTGAAACTCTATCACTAAAGTGTGAAGCTCTTGTACCAAAGTGTGACGCTCCAGTTCCAAAGTGTGTAGCTCTATTCCCAAAGTGTGACGCTCTTGTGCCAAAGGGTGACGCTCTAGTGCCAAAGTTTGACGCTCTAGTGCCAACGTGTGAAGCTCTTGTGCCAAAGTGTGACGCTCTAGTGCCAAAGTGTGACGCTCTAGTGCCTAAGTTCGAAACTCTAGTGCCAAAGTGTGATGTTCTAGTGCAAATGTCTGATGCTCTAGTGCCAAAGTGTGACGCTCAAGTTCCAAAGTGTGACGCTCTAGTGCCAAAGTGTGAAGCTCTAGTGCCAAAGTGTAACACTCTGGTGCCAAAGTGTGAAGCTCTAGTGCCAAAGTATGACGCTCTAGTGCCAAAGTGTGAAGCTCTAGTGCCAAAGTGTGACGCTCAAGTGCCAAAGTGTGACGCTCTAGTGCCAAAGTGTGACGCTCTAGTGCCAAAGTGTGACTCCCTAGTGCCAAAGTGGGACGCTCTAGTGCCAAAGTGTGACGCTCTAGTGCCAAAGTGTGACGCTCTA
>SZWC01026947.1:0-13777 GCA_023375785.1 Penium margaritaceum
ATTATGTTGACATGCATGCTCAACTTGAGGGGTCTAGGAATTGAGAACATGATTGATATCAATCCTTTTTAGGGAGGGCAGGGAGATAATACCTAGTGAATACAAGAAGAATAGACCATGATGCATGTCATGTAGTAGCAAGGTTTTTGGAGGCATCATGACATCAATAAGGACAAGAGCAAGGGGATGAGGTGTAGAGAAAGATGAATGTTGTACATGAATGTGAACATATCTCTTATTGATCATGGTTGTTAAGATGTCCATGTTAAAGTATAAGGTGTCATTTTGGTGATCTCATTTCAAAGCAGGTTTTGCATGAAATATTACTTTTAGCGGTTGATTGACCAATGTTTCCACACTCGGGAAACAATCACACTCTCTTGAACAAACACATTTCTAAGTTGGATAATCTATGTGCATTCACATTCCACTACAAGTATGTGTCATTAGCAAATTCTGGGCAGCGTATGAAGAAATGACTTGTCACAAGTCACCCTCATCAAGCATTTATCCCAATTTGAACTTAAAGAATAGTTGTCTTTGATTTCATAATGATTATCCAATTCCGAATGTCATTAATGATATGTTTTCCAATTTCGAGGAAGATGATCTCGTGGATTTTTTAGCAAGGCACTTCTAAACCTTACTCTAGTTGATGACGTTACAATCTTGTTGTAGCGAGAGGGCCGGTTTGGCCCTCCCCGCCTTCCTGACCAGCAAGGGATGGCTGGTGGCCAGCAACGCGTTGGCCACCGGCCATTTGGCAGCCGGCTGGCCACTCGCAGGCCAGCCCCAGCTGCCGATTGAGCTGGGCGCTCGATCGGCGGCCGAAGGGCAACAAGGCCTCACGAGCGAGACTGGTGGCCATGCACCCTCCCCGCACCCTCCCCTCCTTGCCAGTTGAGGCAAGACGGAAGAGGGGAGGGGTAAGGGAGAGAGAACTCAAGCGACTTGTACAAAGCTAGGCGCAAAATTGTCTAGCGTGCCTCGCAAGTGACGATTTTGTGTCGTCGCGTACAAAGAAATCAAAGTCACAAATTAGCACGAATTTAAAATATTTCTCGGTGAAACTCGTAGGAACTCATGAGTTTAGGGTATACACCCCTTGTTTGAGTCTTAGAACAAGGGGGTGAGGTTGTAAACAGAGATAGGCCTTCTGTAGCGGGAGGGCCGGTTCGGCCCTCCCTCCTCGCTCAAGCGAGGGGTGGTTGCGCACCACCCCTCGCATCAGCGAGGACTGGCCGGCGGCCAGCACTTCGCTGGCCGCCGGCCAGCTCGCTGCCTGCCGGCTGGATGGCCGGCGGCTAGCCACCAGCCAGCCAGCCGCCAGCCGCCAATCGCGGCCTCAGCCCGATCGGCGGCTGAGGGGCCATGAGGGCCTCAAGGGCGAGGCCTCGTGGCCTTGTGCCCTCGCCCACTCCTTGCCCTCCTTGTAAGCGAGCAAGAGAGGACAAGGGATAGGGGGAGCAAGGGTGAGAGGGAGAAGCGAACGAGAAAATTTGGCACAAAACTGCCGATCGTGCCTCGCACACGATGATTTCACGCTAACACGTCAAAAATAAAACTTGAGTTCGTTTAGGAAAAACTATGAGTTTCGAAGCCGGAAAAATCGTACGAATGCACGAGTTTGAGGTAAAAACCCCCATTTTGGGCCCCAAAACCAAGGTTAAAAACGGAAATGAGCCTCCGGAGACTCAAAACATTTGAGTCTCCCTGCTCTGGGTCGTTGATGACGATTGCCCCTCAGTCCTATGAAGGGGGTAAATCCCTGATGCAGATATAGAACGCCATTTCTGCAAACTCTAACGATGACTTCAGAGTAGGAGTTGGAGACTCGGCCCGTTACAGTGGTTCTTAGAGCCAGACGACCCCCGCAACTAAGGGTACGACGGAAACGGCGGCTACGCCATATATAAAACACCGCTGACAGCTACAAGCAACAGCAAAAATGCCAAAGGGACATACGGTGTCCACACTATTTTGTTTCAAGCACCAAAAATTACGTTTGAAAGCTCTTGAAGAGCTTTACTTCAACCTCCCAACTTCTTTGAGCTTCTTCTTCATCCCAAGAACCTAGGTAGATTTTTCTTGGTCGGGGTGGGGAGTGCCCACTTCCAAAACCACCAATTTGCCTCCATGTCCAAGGTTTCCTCTCCCCTCCTTGAACAAAAAAAAGGGACAATGTTCCTTCCCAAGGCCAGGGGCTCTCGTGACCTGAGAAGACCCTAAAAAGAGGAAGGGCGATACTTTGAGGACTTTTGGCTTCCCCAACATCGCCGGCTTAAGGAGGATGCCGCCAAGGGGTGCGAGACACACGAAGAAGACTTAAAGGAGACTAAGAAAGACAAGAAGACTAGAGGAAGACAAAGTTGTTAGAAGAGGGAGTTAAAGAGTTGCAAGGACTTGTAATGCCCTTCTTACTCTTTGTCCTAGCTTTGTGAGCGGTACTCACACTTCTTGTCATTCCCTTGTATTGTAATTTTTTGGCTATCTAGATTCTAGTCGCTACCAAATGTCGCGAGTCACGGCTTAGGAAGACTAGCTTTCAAAATGTACGCCCTTGTACCGACGTGGCGGCATAGGAAAATTGAAATTGAATTTGTAGTTACCCCACCGATAGTGAGAGCAAGGAGTTTGTGGAAGGCGATCCCTCCTCAAAGTTGTGGGGTGATCCCCACAACACATTTCACGTACTAGTTGTACGGACGACAAGATAGCAAGTGTCGGATCGTCGAAGACCAACAATGTGAACCGAGGGGCGCCCGACGTGACAGTCACATGCCGGGTGCCCCGATCCCTTGGGATAAACCTCCCAACCCTCAACCCCTTGGTGTGTGGGCCAACCCTTGAGATGTCGCACAATCCTCTCCTAGCAGCAAGACCGGTGCTAGTGATCCAGGTTCCCGCCGTGCGACTCTCCCGGCGGCGTTTGCACCAAGGTGCGCTGCGGGAGACTTGTATGACCGAATGAATGTGTGCAAAGTAATGCTTGGAGAACAAGGAGAGTTGGACAAGGAATGAATCCTCTAGACTTGATGGATCAATACAAGGCAATGTACATTGTCTCTGGGTAAGATTGGCATGCCTAGAACAATCCCTAGGCTTCCTTATGTACCAGCCCCTATGAGCCAGCCGAAAGCTCCTCGGCGCTCCGAAGCCCTCTTCCAAAGCGCATTCATGCAAATAATACATGCACCATGTATTACACGCTGCGAGCTTTCCAACGCACCAAAGAACGCCTCAACCCGTGAAGAAACGGCTAAGTTATGGCCGTTTGAGTACTCCAGGCGTGAATGCCGCTGGCAGCACCGCTATTGGGGGTCACGGCCGCCCGAAGCGCCCTTGCTTACGAATGCAGCTCCAGCCACCATCCCGAAGCACCCATGGACTCCAATGAACCTTGCCTCATTGTCTAAGCATCCATCCACGGGTGCTTTGGCTTCAGTGGGCAAGAAAGTGGCTCCACCGTACGCGTGGTCGAACCGGTATGTCTCCTGTTTTCTGGAGGTGTGTCTCCCACCTTTGCACGGCCGTAGCTTTCTTTTCCGTGCACCAAATGACCCGGTTCTTGGGTTGATTTCGCACGGTTTTTCACGTAGAATACAATGAGAGCATCAAAACATGCATTTGACCTCAGCCTGATGACGTAATCACCGCCTCGACCGGCGGTTCCCATATCAAACAAGGGCAAGGTGGTGACGGCCTCACCACACGCCCTCGGCGGACTCCAAGTCTTGGGAGCCACCGTCGCAAACACGATTGCCAAACCAAAGGCAACCGTACCGCCAAAGATAACAGACACCAAACTCGGTGACACCGAGAGGCATGCGGAGGTTGCAAAAGTGCTCGACGAGAACGTCGACGCGCACGTGGGCGACTCCTACGCGACGGACGACGCGATGGAGGAGGATCTCCCAGACGGGAACTCTGACAAAGAGCACAACGCTGACGATGATGAAGACGACAAAGATCACGACCATTGCCATCTTAGTGCAACAAACTTGAGCCGACTGCTCGAAAAGGTTAAAGCGCTTGCCGCATCGCCTGAAGCTGCCGACGGTAGCGAGACTGCCGAGAGCAGCGAGGGCTCCGAAAGCAGCCACGCGGGAAGTTCTTACGAGAACGAGCTGGACGACGTTGTCACAAAGGCGATTCTCGATGACCGCTGCAGGCTTGCAGAGTTTACTCCTGAGGTGACAGGCCAACTCAAGATCACCACCGACGGTGGAGGTACGGCACCACTCGGAGGAGTGGGGGCGGACCCCCCGAACTACGATGTAGCCAGAATGGGGCAGGACAGCGTCCACTCGAGTGTCGTTGTGGACGCCAGTCTCCTCCAAAAACTGGGGCTCCTTGGAGGCGTGTACACAAACCGAACCCTCCTACAGTGGATAAAGGTACACGGACAACGCGAGGCCCTGGAGGATATCGCCAATGATCTGACGACATCAGAGCTTAAGTTCGTGTTTACCAACCTGCTAGCCCATGTCGGGCAGAGCATCACAGACCTTGACTGTGATCGTCAATTGTAGCGCCTGGCCCTCCATGACGCAAGCCGCCAATGCAACCACCTCGACAAGGCATTGTAGAGCGTGACCTAAGTGCAGACGTAGCAGGAAGTGCAGCACGCCACAGCTACAGATGCCACTGTTGGTGGCACCGACAATGTGCCTACCTCGACGCCTTCGGGACAGGTCATGAACATGTCCTTCCTCAATAGTATGGAGATCTTCTGGAAGGAAATGAAGCAGACCGACTGGTTGAACCACATGGGGCATGTCCTATTCGTCCACAAGGCTCCACTCAGTCAGTGGGGCGTCCTTGCCACGACTCGAATTGAAGACAAGCTCTTCAAGTACGTGGTCAAGGAGTGGAGTGCATAGAGGCCTCACTTTGAGTGGCAGCCCATGTTGTGGGAAGCCTTCTGCGCAATCATGCGTAAGAAGTGTACCCAGCGTGAGGAGGCACAACGTGCCATCCACAAGATCAAGGACTTCAGGCAGCTGGGTAACTCGCTTGAGGCCTACTTGAGCAAGTTTACCGCGCTTGTGGAGGAAGTCAAAAGCTTCACCGAGAGTGACGGTACCAAGACCTTCAATTACCCAGAGTGTTTGCTGCTAGAGTACTTGCGCGATGGTCTTACCAGCGAGAAGCCGGAGGACAAGACCACCATGACAGCAACAGGCCAAGATTGGTCAAGATGGAGGGCGTTGCGAGACTACATGAGGGAAGTGTATTCAGTGTACCCGAAGCACTACTCAGATGCACGGCCAAACTCGCGTGCACAGCAAGGCCGCGATGCACGCATGGATGCTTTAGGGGCTGGAGGGACAGCCGTGCAGCGGGGCGGGGTCAAGGGCAAGCAGTCGGCAAACCCCTCAGCCTAGAAGACTGGTGGGAACAAGCCCCCCAACCACAAGCGTGGCCGCGATAATGACGAGCTGGAGGTGGCGCGCCAGCATCGTAATACAGCCTTTCGCGAAGGAGTGTGCCACAAGTGCATGTAGCCTGGAAAATTCAGGGCTCAGTGTCCTGAAGCTGCTGGTGGTGGACAACAGGCCGCGGCATCAGCCGTAACCGTAGCACCTCATGGAGAGGCTGCAGCAAGAGTCTGCAGACAGGGCTTTGGACAGGGTTGCGGTCGCGGTAATGGGCCCGGCCGTAGTAACGTACAAGGCCGTTGGGCGGGTTCTCCCCACCCCTGAGAAACGTTAGTGAGGACCACTCAGGGGTAAAACTGGATCACAAGTGTGGGTTCATGTTTTCAGACAACGATGTTAAAGAATTTGAGTTTTTGACGAGTTCGAACTTCTCTGTTGTTTTCTCCCCTCTCATTCAACCTCATTCTGCACTTGCTCATCTACACTGCCCACAAAATCTTGCATCACCGGACGAGTTGCATAACCGAATCTGCTTAGTGGTGGCAACATCGACCACTATGCAAGAATTGTGTAACATAGTGATTGAAGCAGACGTCCTCAAAGCAATGAGTTCAATCACGTTCATGGTACCTTTAGTCGACGATTTCGACCAAGTCAAATTTTAAGACTAGATTGTACTAGCCGAATTCACACGTTCCCACAACATGTGGACTAGAGTAGGTGAATCATAGGAACTGTGGCATCTGCCGTCTAGATTCCGTTTTTATCACAAACTCGGCTTGTCATCGTCGAGTGTGTTCACTCAGAAGAGTGGAGGCAACATGACAATGCAGTTCAAAGGACACCTAGCTGGTGCTCCTGTGAACGTACTTGCTGACACTGGAGGAGATGACTCCTTTGTTAGATTTGGCTTTACCTGACACATTGGCCTGAAGTATAAGCCATCGACTGGCGCACTTATCGTCGGTGACTACCATACGGTACCCGTGATCCGTACTTGTAAAGCAAGTATTTTTATTCAAGGGTACACACAGAGTGTCACGTTGAAGGTACTCAACCTTCTTGACCCTTTTGACGTGGTGCCAGGCGATCCCTAGCTCCGTGAAAACAAGGCTCTAATGTGCTTTGAAGAAAAGCTTTTGATCCTCCAAAAAGGACAAGGTCGCTTTACGTTGATTCCGAGCACGGATTTATCGTCGACTAGACTCAAAGTCCATGCCAGCTTGTCTACGATGCAAGTCAAGAGACGTTTTTGACAAGGTTGTCGATACTTCTTGGCTCAGCTGCTGAAAGTGGAGGATGACGTGAAGGAAGACACGCCACAAGAGATCAAATCCCTGTTGGCGGAGTTCTTGGATGTATTCGAAGATCCACCCCCTGGACTTCCACCAGAAAGACACATGGGCCACAAGATTCCGCTACAACCGGAGGCGACCCCTCCGTTCAGACCCATGTATTGCCTTAGTCCAGTAGAAAGGCGAGAGGTCAAATCAAAGAGTACCTTGCAAAAGGATGGATCGAGCCAAGTAGCTTGCCGTACGGTGCACCAATCCTTTTTGTAAATAAAAAGGATGGTGGTTTACGCATGTGCGTGGATTACCGGGCGTTGAACAAGCTAACGGTGAACAATTGATTCCCTTTACCATGGATTGATGACCTTTTTGACCAACTCCAAGGGGCAAAACTTCTTTTGTCCTTGGATTTGTCTCAAGGGCATCGTCAAATCTGGATCACGGAAGATGATGTGCCCAAAATTGCGCTTCAAACGCACATGGGACACTGTCAGTTTCGAGTATTATGCTTTGGGCTTGCAAATGTCCGGCAACCTTTCAAGGAGAAATGAACCAAACGTTCGTCAACCATCTCGATCAATTTGTCTTGGTTTACCTGGACGACATCCTGGTTTTCTCCAAATCAATGGAAGAGCATATACAACATTTGCGCGAAGTCCTCGCGATCCTTTAGGAACAAACGTTCTATGCGAAAGTGAGCTAGTCCAAGTTTGCACAAGATGAACTCGAATACCTTGGACACATCGTCGGCAAGGACAACATCCGTGTCGACCCACAAAAGGTCCAAGCCATTATAGATTGGCCACGCCAAGATAATGTTGCGCAGATTTGGTCATTCCTCGTCCTTGCAAACTACTTTCAACGGTTTATGCAAGGGTATTCGACCCTGGTAGCAATGCTAACCAGGCTCACACGAAAACACGTGCATTGGGAATGGACATCTGATTGCAAGAACGTTTTTCTCAAAGTCAAAGAGCTTCTATCCATAGCGCCCATCCTAGCTCTTCCAGATCTATCGCAACCGTGGGAGGTTCGATGTGATGCATCGGTAGTAGGACTGGGAGCCGTCCTCATGCAGAACGGTCACCCGGTCGGGTACGAGAGCCAGAAGCTCATGCTTGCCGAAACGCGATACACGACTGAGGATCAAGAGCTCCTTGCATTATTACACGCATTCAAGATGTGGCGTTGCTACCTCAAGGGTGCTGAGGGGGGCGTGACGGTTGTGACCGGCCATAATCCATTGGTGTTTTTCCAAACACAACTGAACCTATCAAGACAACAGGCGTGTTGGAGCAAATACCTGAGCCGATTCTCGTTCACATGGATGTTTAGGCCATGATGCATCAATGTGGCCGATCCACGAAGCCGACAGCCTGTGGAAATCAAAGCAACCATCGAGGTTCGTGGGTGTTTTATGGCCATTGCAAAAGCAATAGTACAAACTCCAGATCCCCCTGAACCTCTACGGTAACCTCCACGAGAGATTATCCATTACAGTGGTTTTGTAAACAGGATCCGGGTGGGATACTTTGTGGATTCTTGGTTCCAAGACTCTAAAAATCTAGACAAGTACGGATTGGAGGAGGGTGCAGGAATCTTCTAGCACAGAGAACAAGTTGTTGTGCTTAACTCAGGAGACCTTCAAGCAAAGATTATCTCCTAGTTCCACGACCCGCCGGTCACAGGTCATGTGGGACCTCAAAAGACCGGACAGGCACTCTTGGACCACTATTGGTGGCCAGGGTGTGGTGTCAATGTCCGTAAGTATTGCATGACATGCGACCCATGTTTTCGGAATAAGGCTAGTACTAAGAAGTCTGTTGGACTCCTCGAACAGCTTCCCATTCCTGGGACTCCATGGGAGTGCGTCCGCATGGACTTCATTACAAGTCTTACGGACATGGCCGGTGGCCATGATGCAATACTAGTGGATGTGGATCTTCTGACTATGATGACACACTTCATTCCTACAACCACTCATATGAAGACAGACGAGACCACTCGTCTCTTCTTTTAGGGTGTCGTAAAGTACCACGGCTTGCCGTTGCACATTATCTTCGATCAAGATCGAAAACTTGCTGGTAAGATGTGGCAAAAGATGCACGAGTACTTCGACAACGAGTCGCAGATGTCGATAGCATTTTACCTTCAAACTGACGGACAAACGTATGAACCGCACTCTGGAAGAAATGCTCCGCATGTGTGTGGACCCTTCCATGAATAACTAGGACGAATTCATAGCACCTGCAGAGTTTGCGGTGAATAACTCAGTGAACGAGTCTACACAGTTCACACCGTTTGTGTTGAATAGTGGTCGACATCTAGTGGTGCCCTCTTCATTGGTAAAGAGTGAGAGTATAAGAACACAGGTTCCTTTTGCCCAAGCCTTTGCCGAGCGCATTGACTCCTTGTTACAGGAGGCAAAGGGTCGCCTTCAAGCTGCTCGGCAACGACAAAAGGCATATGCCGACAAAAGTCGCCATGAGGTCTCATTTGATATCGGTGACTAAGTGTTGCTTAACACTAAGAATCTTTGGCTGAAGTCACCAGGGGCGCGAAAACTTTTACTAAAGTAGATTGGGCCGTTTTCCATTTTTGCACGCATCGGGCCAGTGGCATACTGATTCATGCTTCTTCCAAGTATGAAGATACATGACGTGTTTCATGTGAGCCTATCGGCTCCATACACAGCAGGGGGAACCGTTCAGTCACCACCGGCAATCCTCGCTACCGATGGCCAATACGAGGTTCTTCGCCTACTTGAGGACCAACAGCGTTGTCTCCGGTCGCGGGTTGTTAGAGAATACCTCGTTCATTGGGCCGGGTGTGGACCTGAACATAAATCGTGGGAGCCCGAATCTCGGTTGTCCAGAGGGGTGGTCAACAAGTATTAGAGCAAGCAGGCAGCTCGCGCAGAACGATATGTGTCAAGGGGCACCACCTAAACGCGAAAAAAGTTAACATCATTCCCGCAGGGCGGCATTCATGGAATGCAACCATAGGAGGTTAGGGATGCCCAACATGGTTGTTGCGCGGACGCTCCATCCTAAAGTGGGGAGGCCGCTAGCCGTGCTGACCGACAAGTTGTAACTTAGTAAGAAAATGCGTGGAAGCTTCTTAGCAACGCAGCCACTGACTAGGCGTCAGTGCCTGATCAGACGGTGTCGACAGTCACAGGTCGTACACACTACGGCACGGGTTTGGCTAGGAGACACAAGGCAAAGTGTCAGAATGCTTCAATATAGCATATGCAGAGAGAAATGACAAATGACAGGTCCAAGGCATAAACACCTGCCGCGGCGCACGGCGGGTGTCGCACGCGGCAGTCCAAGAGCTGTCCTAAAACCGGCCCGAAACCACTGTTTTGGCCGTAACTCTGCGCACACATGTCAGAATGCTACGCCGTCTGAACCTAGACGTGCAAAATCAAAAGACGGACGCTACAACTGGTCACATGCATGCATCCATTGACAGACAGTGAGCATACAATGAAAAAACATGCAAATAGGCATCATGGCCAGTCTACCGAAAGACGCCTGCAAGATGTAGAAGACACAACAGAGAGTCCCGGTGGCATCTGGGGCTCTGGTGCAGTGGTCGGCCAGCTCCAAGCGGGTAGTCCGCCGCCTGTCGTCGCACCGGTGTCACCAGGGCTGCCCGCCTCAGGGATCTGCACGAGTATGGACACGGCCGAGTGGTCATAGTAAACTGTACAGGAACGGCACAAAGCACAACACTCCCCCATGACCCGATGGTACGCATGTCCATACGCGTGCAGCACTGGTACGAACACAATAGTGAGTGACACAAACAAATGAGACGTAGATGCACAACCCACACTCAACCACTCTCACAGACGGGGTAAAGCCCAACAGAACAAATGGCCACCAGGAACTTTCCGCGAGCAAGTGCCTTCATCAACAAGTCAGCACGCTACGTGTCAGTACCAACCCACATGATGGAGATCACGCGTCTCTCCACCAAATCATGAACGAAGTGATGCTCAACCGCAATGTGCTTTGTGCGAGCATGAAAAACACCAGAGTTCTCTGCAATGGCGAGAGCACTCTGGTTGTCGCAACACAGCACAATGGCGGGTACTGACTGCTCAAGCTCAAGAAACAAGCGCTGTAGCCATACTGCCTCAGCAGCCCCTGCGCCCAAAGCAACATACTCTGCCTCTGACGAGCTACATGCAATGCAGCCCTGCTTCCCGCTTTGCCAAGACAAAGCGATACCACCGAGCAGAAACACGTAGCCAGTACGACTGCACCCATCAGGGCTCCAAGCCTAGTCACTGTCAGTGTAGCCATCAAGGACCATCGAACACTGCCGACGAAAGCAGAGTCCGAGGTATGGCATGGAGACCACGTACCGTACCACTCGCACAGCCGAGTGAAGGGCTCTCGCACGTGGAGCCTGCGAGAACTGAGCAAGGAGGTTGATGGCGAACGCGATGTCAGGACGCATGGTGGTGGCCAGGTACATCAGATATCCGATGAGACAGAGGTACAAGGTCAGGTCCACTGTCTCCCCCAGTTGTGTCGGATCATCCACCTTCAGGGCATCCTGCCCATCGGGTGTAAGAAGTGTGGAAGCGGATGGCACTACACCAAGGAGATCGCTGAAGCGCTCCCCCATGACTCGTGCGTATCAGGCTTGATGCAGCAGTAGTGTGCGATGTCTGCAATCTCGCACGATCTCCATACCGAGAAACACCGATGCAGGACCGAGGTCCTTCATCCTGTAGGCAGTCTGCAAGACAGCCTTTGCCTCCTTCACGGCCTCCAGAGACGGAGACGCAATCAGGAGGTCATCAACATAGACCAGGATGGCGGTGAACCGCTTGGGTGTCGGTAGGATGAAGAGCGAGGGGTCTGCCTCGCTCTGTACGTATCCTGCGCGAGCCAAAGTGCCAGTGATCTCTCGGTTCCGGCACCGTGGAGACTGCTTGAGGCCGTAGAAGGACTTCCACAAGCGCCAGACCTTGTCACCGCCCTCAAAACCTGGTGGCTGAGCCACGTAAATCTCCTCATCCAGAGAGCCATGGAGGAACGCATTGTTCACATCCATCTGGTGTAGTTCCCAGTCATGCTGAGCCACTACACCGAACAGAGCTCGAGCTGAGGTCATGCGGCCGACAAGGGCAAATGTGTCAGTGTAATCAACTCCCTCAATCTGAGAGTACCCCTTGACGACCAAGCGGGCCTTATAGCGTTCCAGTGAGCCATTCGGCTTCACGTTCTTGCAAAAGACCCACTTGACCTGAATCGCCTTCCTCCCAGAGGGAAGGTCGACAAGCTCATACACTCTGTGCTCTCGGATAGCGCGAAGCTCATCCTCGCAAGCAACTCGCTAGGCATCGGCATCCTCCGATGAGAGAGCCTCCCTCAATGTGCCAGGGTCGGGCGCCATAGAGGGGGAACTCTGCGTGGCGAATGCACACGCCTCAGTGTCGGGCCTAACGGCCACGAGATCAACTGCTGCGTCAGAGGCGATATGGAACTCGCGAGTGACCAGGTCGTGCCCTACAGGACACACTGGATGTACCTCTGAAAGCTTGGTGCGGGAACTTAGGCCTAAGGCCTTTGTGCCTGGATCACCGCTCGCGATGCTGCGAGTGGAATGCCTGGGTCTGGGACCCGACGCTCGCTGAGCTCCGGAGTCTAGTGGTCGAAGGCGGCCACCGGGCTCACGGGAGTAACCGGAGGTGGAGGGGTGTACCTCAGGCTCAAGGACAGGTAAAACCACAGGAACAGGTACGACCACAGCTAGTGAGGGCTGAGACGAGGCAATCAGAGAGGCCGAGCGAGGAGATGAGTGTGTGGGAGACACGGGGCTGGGTGTGACAGCAGGCAAGGCTGGTCAGGACACTGAGGCAGGGGTGTCAACCGACGTAGGAACGGGAGTGGGCAAGACTGGGTCAGACGCAGGAGCAGGGGTGCCGGCAGACACAGGTGATGGTGCAGGAGGAGGCGTGAGAGAAGAGGTACCTGTGGGGTGTGAAACAGGTTGTACAGGCGAGATCTCGGGGCCGACGGCAATGATAGCCGGATCATCAAGGGCTGGAGATCGAGAGGGGGCTCGAGCGGACACATCAGCCAGACGAGGGATGGTCGCTGGCGTAGAAGTCTCCCCCATCCGCCAAGGACCCTCACAGGAAGGGACATGGGCTACGGAGAGGGCTGTGATCGAAGTCAGGTCACGGTACGTGAGTGACTAAAAAAACAGTGCGTCACGAGACTCGATGACACGACGGCGAGTGGGGTCCCAAAAGCGCCAGGCCTTCGACCGCAGGGAGATGCCAATGAAGGCACACAAGCGACCCCGAGGGGAGACCTTGGACGCCTGCTGGTCCTCAGTGTACCACACGGAGGCCAGAGATCCCAGACATGAGCGAGACGAAGGTCAGCACGGTGGCCAAACCAGAGCTCGTACGGTGTAACATGGTCTGGAAGTGGACCATGCGGGAGGCGGTTCCAGACCCAAGTCATGTAGGCAAAGCCCTCGAAGGCGAAAGACTCCGAGAGACCGCACTCAGACTGCATGGCGCAAACCGCATCCTCCATTGTGTAGTTCTAGCGCTTAGATACACCATTCTGCTATGGAGTAGCAGGAGCGGAGACCTGGTGAAAAATACCGTGCTCAGCAAAGAAGGAGTCCATTTCGCCAAGGAACTCGCCGCCGCGATCCCAGCGAAGAGTATGTAGCGTGTGGCGAGACTGACGCTCAGCCATCATGAGCCTGAGCCGAACCGCAAGGGCGGCTTCACTCTTATGACGCAGACTGTAGACCCACCGCATGCGGGTGAAATATCAGTCAGTGTCAGAACATACCGGCCCCTTTCGGACAGGGACTCGACCGGGAGAGGACCGAGAAGGTCCGAGTGGACCAACTCGAGAGGCCTAAGCGCTCGGGAACGCGAGTCAGGGTAGGTGCACCGGTGCATCTTCCCCTGAGCGCAGAAAAGACAGTCGGTCTTGGGTGGCTTCTCGAAAGAAGCCACGTCAAGACCAAGAGCAGGCTGTGTCCGAATGAGCTTCGACACAGTGTCGGAGCCCACGTGACACAGACGACGATGAAGCAACCGCTGGTGTTCCG